>JADQWA010000542.1:0-20940 GCA_018344505.1 Nebria ingens riversi
GGCCAATACATGGCCGATGTTTTTAAAAATGATTTATGTAAAAATTATGTATCTATAATTGTCTAATCGATGTTAGATGAAAATTGTAAATTTATAAAAAAAAACAATTTTTTTTCAATTTCTTTCCTAATATTAATTTTATGTCGATATTCCATTTTCGACCAATAGCCGGAGCATCCATACAAAAAAATATGTATATATATCATATTTTCTCCCATTCTGTTTTGATATTGATGTATGGCCGTCATCAGGCCCAGCGAATACGGGTTGCATGCATGTATGTATGTATGTATGTATGTATGTTCGTTTATACTAAAAACATGATTGATATTCGTGACTGTTGGATCCATCATGCATGTGGGGACCATTTTAATATTCCCTCTCCTCCCCGCACGACCCAATTTGCCGCCCATCACTTTGGGATATTATATATAATAGGGATTTTCATATTGAATTTATATTCACGTATTTCCAAATATTTTTTGAAATATATTGGTAGAATAATTCTGTAGTCGAATCCATTCTAGACTAAATTTCCATCAAATTCGAGCGAATACCATTTTGATCCGGATTGAAAACAGCACGAATAAATCTAGTTCTCAAAGTCGAAATATGTACGAATAGCAATTAATCATTTTATTTAATATCATTCGCCAGGAACGCTAATTTTACAATTTTATTTCATTCGTTTTACGTTGAAATAAAATTGATTAGAAACCACAGGACTCTAAAGATATAAGAGACCTGGCTAACGAATATGAACAAATAAACCTGATTAATCGTAAAATAATTTTAATATTATAAACAAGTTAATATTATCAGAATCTCTAAAAGTACAGTAGTGGAAAGACACGATCGATTGTACTGTTCGGTGAGTGTACGTCAAAGATTTGTCATTTTCACGTAAAACGTTGCTTGCTTTTGTGATGATTGCCACAATTAATCCAGTGAAGCGCATATTCCATACAACTTACAGTATGTGTACGAAATAATACGTTACGAATATAACGTTTGGATTTATTACTCAGCGATTCGTTGTCTGTCTGCCGACATACGTCACGGCTGAAAATTGAGCCGCCGCCCGGCACGCCTCTCGCGGATGATAATTAAAGCGTTTCTGTGCTGCTTTTGTACTTTTCATTTGACGTTAATTAATTGTAAGCACTTACTCAGGTTCTCGCACCCATCGTAAAGAAATAAAAGAAAAACGTTTATCGTTTAGCGAAGCAAAACTTCAAATATCACAAACAAGGAGATTCTACATCGCCAAAGACGATATTAGAAATATAATTTTCTAAAGAATTTACTTGTTTAACATAACGTTTCGAGATAAAACTGAAGTTAGGTCGTATAAAAATTGCTTCCAAAATGATTTCCTAGTGCCAAAAACAATTTTAGATTTAATAAATATGTCAAATAACTTTAGAATCTTTGTAATTTTCATTTCATAAAACGCTGTTAGATGCACAGAACAAAACAATATTTAATTCAACATGGTTGCCAAATTGGCACATACACAAAGCACAGTACCGTAAATACAACTCATATGTGTGTATGCATCTCCTAGTGATGATGATGGTGTTGGCGCTAACGCCAGTATTCCTGGAATTCATAAATGAACTGTCGCGGCTCAAGTATACAACATATATGAAGTCATGCACATCGGGTGTACGTAAATATGCATTATGACGTCATAGAGTGCATAATGTCGTTGCCCAGGAAACTAAGAAGTACCCTTAGGAATAAAAATGATGTCAAAAGTCTAACACTACAACCACAGCTAATTAGAACAGTGAGGAAATTTGAAAACTACACGGAAATAACAAACTGCGTCACAATTTGGTAGTTTTCATACGATTTAAACGCGAATTATTTCACATAATCTTGCATTAGTATGGCACTGAAAATGTCTATTTTAGTCATTTCTATTCGTTGTCAAAATAATTAAATATATCTTCGAAAATTAATTTAATATATTGGCGTCAAAATTAACTTTTTACTTTCTTTTACGAAGTAATAAGTAAGTATTGTAAACTCGAAATTTTAACGGAAATACATCTTTTGATCTTCCCTGAATCGAGTCTGACTATTTTTGGAATGACGTCTGTCTGTGTGTGTGTGTGTGTCTGGCTGTGAGCGCTCTACAGCCTACGCTGTTGAAGATAAAATTATGAAACTTTTAACTTAAGATTTGTATATGCCTGGAAGAAAACCTCCTATTTTAAAAAATCATATTCAAACCGGAAGTGCATGTTTACTTGAGACACTTTTTGCATATCTTCGAAACGGCTGCACTTACAGTAAAATAGTTATAATTAACGTTAAAGATATTAATGATTTGAACAACTTTTGTTTGAAACATTTCTTCAAAAAGTGTACCAGTTACGAGAAAATTGCTATTATCTTATTTATATTGCCATAGTTACATAGGTATAGAAAATTATATATAATAAATCGTATCTACTATGCATGTCAACTGTTTTAAATATTCAAATATTTTGACATTTTGTCAGTGTCACAAATAAATTTAGTGAAAAAGCGTTACAAAGATTAGTAAATCATTTAAATTAGTATATATAAATATTTTCTCTGGTTTAAAGTTAATTTGAAAGCTAAAAAATGCCCGGCTATAATAATTTTTAATAATATATAATGAATAATTATATTTTCTTTATACTACTATAAAATCCAACATTTAAAATCTAAAATACATGATTTCTGTGGAAATCTGACAATAAACTAACTTGACAATTTTATTGGACAATGAATGAAAATATTTTCTTGAAATTTAAACATTTTATATTTTAATTTATATACCATCAAATCTAAATATATTGACTACGTAAAAGAAAGTTTAGGGCCAATACATGGCAGGTGTTTTTTTTTAAATATTCTTTAATTTATTACATTAATCAGAAAAATTATTTCACACAAAATCGTGAACTTGGGAAAGTTACTTAAATGTTACCGTATTGAATAATATTTAGATGTTATATGTTGTTGCGTTGCAGTACGTTCTAAAAATAAAAGTGCAACAAATTTCGTTGTTTTTTGACGCATTCAAAACTTTTTACTTAGCTCGCGAGATAAATAAATAATGTTTATTTACCAGTATGTCGCACGCGGTAGCGCATACATATACTTGAACTTTTCGTTAAAATGTCTCAAAGTACTATGCAATTTATTTTAAGTGCAAAAATAAAAACACAACCATCGTTAAATAATGGTTACTGAGTTTTATCTTTTGGGAAACATTCAGCATTTTTACTGTTTAGTCCTGAAGAGGTATTACTTTCGATATAAGATAAGCAAAAGCGACAAGTACTCGTTTAATAACAACGATGCAACATTTCCAGCTAGATCTCCAAACAAAGTTACGCGAATACCTTCTGACATAAATTAATCTCACATTATTTATTAAACTTAAATTGCCATATCTGTACCAGAAATGCTGCTGAAAAACACAAGTAATAATTTTTAAATCTAAAAACAAACAAAAGTATATATAATACCTTGCAAACTTATTTTATCTTGCGTTCCTTGAACGTTATAACTGGATTATGACCATAAATTATGCTGATCAAAATTTGATTGATCACCACTTATTCAGAAACTCATAATTCACATTTTTCATGCAAAAGAAATTTTATAGAATGCATTAGTTTATTCATTATATAGAAACATTCGCACAAAACATTTTTAAATCTCATTTAAAAATATATGTAACTGTCACCAAAAGATATTGATCAAGCAACCCGTTATTCAAAACGTTGTCACTGTAATCTGCAGATGACTGATGGATTTTTAAGTATTGCTAACTTACTAATCTGTTACCAATAAATTCAAATGAAATCTATAATAGTTGAAATATCAAATACAATTTTATATAGATATTTTAATTTCTAAACATATTTACGATGATCAAAATTATTATATTTGCATGTAGCAATCAAGTCGTAAGTGATTACTAGTTTAATTTGGTATTTATTACAATTACTCTTTAGGGAATTAATATTTCTGAATTTAACTGGACAGAATATATATTATTAAATTTATAATTTAAATTATTCATTGTTAACCAATAACAAATGATGTTTAAATATGAATAAAATTTAATATGTAATATAACAATGAATTTTGATTTCGAGCGTTTGTTTAAGAAGTGTTAAACGTGACAACACTGGAGCTTTTCATAAGCTGGCAATCCATAGTTGGAAGTTATGTTCAATTTTCTTAAATTTATTATATATTTTGCAATATTAATTTAACATTGGATTTAAAAGTAAACCTTCTTAACTAGTATTGTGGTTTAAAAATGTTTTTACTTTCTTTTACGAAGTAATAAGTAAGTATTGTAATCACGAAAAAAAAAACTTGAAATTTTAACGGAAATACATCTTTTGACCTTCCCTGCATCGAGCCTGACTATTTTTGGAATGACGTCTGTGTGTGTGTGTGTGTGTGTGTGTGCGTGTCTGTGGGTCTGTATGCGCTCTACAGCCTACACTGTTGAAGATAAAATTATGAAACTTCAAACTTAAGATTTGTATATACCTGGGAGAAAAACGTTCTATTTTTGAAAAGCATATTCAAACCGGAAGTGCATGTTTACTTAAGACTTTTTTTGCAATTTCTGCAATATCTCCGAAACGGCTATACTTGCAGTAAAACTAGTTAGAATAAAATTGAAAGATATTAGTATTCTGCACAACTTTTGTTTGAAACATTTCTTCAAAAAGTGTACCAGTTACAAGATCTTATCTTATTGATATTGCCATAGTTACGTAGGTATGGGAAATTATATATAATAATACTATGCATGTCAATTGTTTTAAATATTCAAATATTTTGACATTTAACATTTATTGTCAGTGTTACAAATAAGTTTAGTGAAAAAACGTTACAAACGTTAGTAAATAATTTAAAATAGTATATGAAATTATTTTGTAAGGTTTAAAGTTCATTTGAAAACTGAAAAATGTCCAGCCAAAATAATTTTTAATAATGTGTAATGAATAATTATATTTTCGGTAAAAGTGAGTCTTAGGAGGGCCACTGACGTTCATCGAATGGGTTTTCTTGATATTTTCTTTTAAACTTAAATATTTTATATTTTAATTTAAATACTATCAAATCAAAATATACTGACTACGTAAAAGAAAGTTTAGGGCCGATGTTTTTATTTGATATTATGTTATTTAATAACAGGAATTTTAAAAGATGAACATAGTAACAAATATGTTTGTCAAACGATGTTTTTTCGGTAAGAAATGTCGTCTCTAGTGAAACATATTTCTTCGTCTTGTGTGTTTTTTCCTTTTCATGTAACACGATTCAGTGAAAGGTCCCGTTGTGTAGCGAGGATCTGCACCCTTGTTCGTCGTCAAAAGGCATCAGGCCATTATTAAATATAGGTTATAAATTTGACGTCTTTTAACAATCACTTGCTCGAGCTTTTCACGTAACATCCATGGATCACACAGCTGATGTTCCCGACATTTTGTTCACAGACATGCTTCTTAGAGCCTATGTCAGTATTTAATTAACGCATTGCGTCAACATTGTTTTATATTTAAAACGGCTCTGGTATAGACCAGATTGAATATTTTCGTACTTTTATACAAATTGGACAAACATATATACAATAAATATAATGAAATTTACACATATATAAAATCGTATAAATGCCTTTATGATTGATTGGTTTATTGAATCTGTAAGCTAATAACATCGTACCGATAACGATATGAATCTAATCAACTGATAAGCATCACGCCTTATATATTCCTAGACGTTATATTATTAATAATCCACGAAAGTATAAAACTATTTTGCTCGATAGCGAAATAAAGTTTTTATACAAAGAAAGAAATATATTATTATTTTAATTTTCATAACTTTAATTAAGTACATATTTCTCGTTCTATATAGAAATATCTTCATTAAATTACTTTTGTGAGAATGTTATATGATTTTTTTTTCACGTTGTTGAAATCTCGTTTGTCCATGAATTATTTTCAGTGATGTAGAATAAGAAGAAAAAAATACTTATTTCCCGGACGGGTCTTGTATGCGAAATAAACATTCTCAGAGTGAGTGCCTACATCGTAGATAAACATGTTGTGGGAAAACGGACATGAATCCGTCGTCTGCTATAAACACACAACCGCACACACTTTGACCATACACATACATATTTTGGTACATACTACTCACTAACGCACGCACCAATATGTATACGCGCCAACACGCTTTCGCTATCACATATACGCTCTCACACATGACAGTAAAGTAGTCTGATATTCACAGAACCTCAAAAAAGAGAATATAGCACGGTGTACGTGAAAGCTCTGTTTTCTGATACTCTAATGGTGTTTTCGTCTAAATAAATAAACGATATTTGCCTAACTTTACATAAATACAGACATACGTGTTTTCATTTTATCTCAATTTTGAAAACTAGCTCCTTTGATTATATGTATTTATGAAATTTAATACTAACATTTGTCGATTTATTTATTTAGGGTCATATATCAATTTTAACATATTTAGTACACGTTAATTTAACATATAAATATTTATTTTGTAATTTATTAAACATGATCGCCATAAAATTAATATAATATGATAAAGCAGTCTTTTTATAATAAGCTCTACGAAATAAAGTACCCGGTCGATGCTATAATTGAAACATCGGCCATGTGTCTTTTACGTAGTCGGTATATATAAATTAAAATATAAAATGTTTAAATAATTTCAAGTAAATATGTTTATTCAGTATGTGCAATTAAATTGTAAAGTTAGTTTATTGTCAGATTTCTAAAAAACACATATTTATTTTAGATTTAAATGCGCGATTCTATAATTGTATAAAGAAAATATAATTATTCATTACACATTATTAAAAATTATTATTGCCGGACATTTTTTAGTTTTCAAATGAACTTTAAACCTTACAACATATTTTCATATACTATTTTAAATTATTTACTAACCTTTGTAACGCTTTTTGACTAAACTTATTTGTAACACTGACAATAAATATTAAATGTCAAAATATTTCAATATTTAAAACAGTTGACATGCATAGTAGATACGATTTATTATATATAATTTTCCATACCTATGTAACTATGGCAATATAAATAAGACAAGGCAGAATTTCAATAGCAATTTTCTCGTAACTGGTACACTTTTTGAAGAAATATTTC
Organism: Nebria ingens riversi; assembly: GCA_018344505.1. Lineage (NCBI taxonomy): Eukaryota > Metazoa > Arthropoda > Insecta > Coleoptera > Carabidae > Nebria > Nebria ingens. Next base: position 7,212 of record JADQWA010000542.1, read on the forward strand.
AAACAAAAGTTGTTTAAAATATTAATATCTTTAACTTTAATTATAACTATTTTACTGTAAGTGCAGCCGTTTCGAAAATATGCAAAAAGTGTCTTAAGTAAACATGCACTTCCGGTTTGAATATGCTTTTCAAAAATAGGACGTTTTCTTCCCAGGCATATAAAAACCTTAAGTTTAAAGTTTCATAATTTTATCTTCAACAGCGTAGGCTGTAGAGCGCCCACACACACACATACATACGCACACACAGACGTCTTTCCAAAAATAGTTAGACTCGATTCAAAGAAGGTCAAAAGGTGTATTTCCGTTAAAATCTCGAGATATATATTTTTTTCGTGATTACAATACTTACTTATTACTTCGTAAAAGAAAGTAAAAACTATTTTCCTTTAAAAAAACTTTTTACATACAATTAATCAATTTCACACAAATAAAAGCAAATAAAAATCGCCTGTCTATAATACTGTTAAAATGTAATGCAGAATTGATGAAAAATGATATATCACCACTTTTCCTACACATTTATAATATTTTGTAGTTTGGTATACTTTATATCATACGACTCCCATATTACCATGGTTGCTACAATGAGTTCACTCATTCAATCACGCAATCAGTCAACGACTCAACGACAGCGAAAGAAGTTTGTAAGGATAGAGTTGAATGGCGAAAGATTGTCAAGATGCGTATGAATGTAAAGGGTTTCTCTGCCACCTCATATGATTGGAATAGGCATGATGTTATGTATGTATCTATGATATGTAAACAATAAATTAATAGTTTTTAAGAATCTATTTGTTGTGTAAAAATCGTTATTACCAAACTATAATTTTTTATCTCATAAATTCGCTTGTAGATTCACGTTTGAGAATGTTAAAATTGCGCTTCTAATAAAACTGTTTCTAAAGACGGTATAATTTAAGGCCCTTTTCATCTACCTACAAATTACGAAATGGAATTAATTTATATACTTAACAACGAACAGTTCCAGTAGGTAACTCTTTTATGAACTGTCAAACAACATAGTTAAAGTGATTTATTTATATCATTAGTGTAAATTATAGTGATAAAGTTACCGACTGGGCCGGCTAACAAATTGATCCAACAATCGTTTCACTTTCGGAAGCGTGCGCGCATTGGATTTGCTTGCCGCGTGTTATACTTATTTATGGAACATCTTGTAGGCATATCCTATCGACATATATTTGCGTGCATAACAGTTAGTTACAAGGGAATACGAATTGACTGACTTAAGCATTTTATCCAGATTTTTTTTTAAAGAGAATACTAGATTACGATCATATAAAACACGATAATGCGAAATATATCAAAATTATCAAATAATCTTAAGAAAACGGCAAAGAAGATTTAAAATAACGTTCTAAAAAATAATAATAAAATTCTGCCAACAGTTTCTTTTCTATGATCTTATTTATATAGATGGCTCAACATTAAATTTAGTAGGAATAAATTCAAATTATTTCAATTCATCCAATCTCTCTTTGTTTGAACTAAAATTGTTAAACAACTTTATTATTGATTTAAAATGATTGTACATGTGCTTTATTTCAATTTCATCTTCATCAAAAAAATATATATCATTATAATCTATGGGTAAACCGTAATGTGAATTATTGTAATTTGTCCTGCTAATTATCAATATATATGCATATAGTGCAAATGAGACAATAATTACATTTAAGTTGATACAATTTGCATTATTAAACCTATGAAAACCTGATTATCTTTAGTATGTCTATGCAAAATGTATTTGTCGCCAATTCAATAACACAGGAAATATTTATTTAATCTCGTACGCAGCGGTTGCGAAAATAATATTACGCAGTGGGTTTCCATTCGTTAGGTATCGTGCCGCGTTTTATTTCATTGGCATTTAAAAGTTGGTAGCCCGCGGCAGCAGCAGGGGTGATTGAGATGAATTATAAATAATTTCAATGTAATTTAAGTTGTGTCTTGCACTCGCACGCGATTCTTAACCTCAATCCGAAAGACAACACAACCATGCCAAGCATATTTCCAACTAAAACTATTAACTATAACACAGGGCACACTGCCGTGACTTCTATGCATACTTCCTAGGTCTTTGGTGTCTTTTCATTGCGTGATTTCAAAGTCATTAGCAAAGGAATAGTTGGTAAAAGGGTTTTCGCTACATAATTCCAATACACGAGTAACATGAACAGCGAGTTAACCTTTGCTGTCCACCTTGGAACCTTTTTATCTTCTCAAAGTATGAAAACCCTGACTAAATAATATATTCATGAGAATCATATTTCAAACAGATAACATAAATGGTTTTAGCTATTTTATCCTAAATAAATTTGGTATCAGATGAAATTTTATATACCTATGTAGTAGTCGGAAATACCCTAAAAGATTGATTACTATCTTCAATTCGTTGCTATGTACATACATACAATAGTTGGTGATTTAGAGCCTCAATCAAATCTGAGTTTAGCCTTGTTTTATCTAGGATTAGATTTCGGATAAATAAATATAAAAATAAAAAGCGTTGAAGTTCGGTAGAGAACCGAGAATGGGATAATGGTGGTGAGTGGCATTGGGTTACCATTACGAGAGAATTCTAGGGTTCGTTTAGTGAAACACAACACCTAATGTTAGGCGTTGGCCTCAGACGCAGACAGGTATTGAAGCTTCGTGCTAACGAAGCAAAGGCCACAAGGCCAATTTAGTCTATCGCGATGACATGTCATCATAGCCGTTGCCTTGATGGGCGTTGGTCGGCACAAAAAGTCTTTATAAGACAAAAGTTTTATGAGCGAACGAGATAATGGCAAAAGTTAAGGAAGAACATAGTTTTTAGAAAAGAGATTTAAGAAAATGATCGACAGCATGGCTACGAGCAAAAACCTTCAGAAATCGATTTCATAGTCAACCATTTAAAAAGTTTTCTTTGCTCATCGTACTGGTCGGATAGGACGCCCACAATTTATTGTTTATAGCACAATAACGGTGTAAATAAGCGTCATAATAGGTTTATTGGAGTAAAACTTACGTGAAATTACAATTAAGTTTAGTTTAATCTAAAATATATATTAATAATAATGTTAACGTCGCTTAAGGTGAACCATCAAGCTCGCTTAGACATCGTGCCTTGCAAATGAAAATTAAAAAAATACTATTCGATGTGTATTTGCATAAAAAATGCCTGGTAAAAATGTCATTTATTTTGATCTTGTATTAATGGAGAAAAAAAATAAAAACTATGAAAAAGGGCCTATTTTGGGGGTTTTTATTTTTTATTTCCAATAATATTAGTTAGAAATAAATGAAATTTGTACCATGGATTTTTAATACAAATATACATCGAATGAATTTTTTTGTTTAAATAAAACCCCCCAAAATAGGCACTTTTTCATAGTTTAAATTTCTTTTCTCCATTAATACTAGATCAAAATAAATGATATTTTTACCAGGCAAGGCACGATGTTTTTCTAAGCGAGCCTGATGGTTCATTTTAATAATCATCTTTAGCATATGGTTCAATTCTGAGTTAACTGTAATTATGTAAGGAGAGTCTGTAACATTTAGATATTCCTTAAAGAACTGCAAGACTTTTAATTATTTACAGATTTTCTTTACATAATCATGTTCAGAATTGCACCAATAGAACCAACGTCAACACACTTTTAAAAACAAAATTAGGTGAAGAATACATAGATAATATTCTGAAACGCAGCATAGATAATAAACGTCAAAAATGGCATCAAACGGTATTTACGTGAAAAGGTAATTAAATTATTAGGTGTAAAGAATTTCGTAGAATCTTGCGACGGCAGCTACGGTTATAAATATCAAAATTACAACATATGGTAAGCGTTGTGGTCTAACATATAATCAATTTGTATAATAGCAGTATAAGTGGCGTTTTAATTCAAATTAAATGCGTTTAAAAAAAAAGTTTTGATAGGCAAAGCTCTGTTTCCATATTTGAGTAAAGCTATTGTGTATCTTATTAGTTTTACACACATAGTAACGGTTGATGGTTACCACAATGGCATTGTGAAATCAATAGGCACGTAATTACATCTACCCTTGTCAGTGAGAGAGATGTGCTGATCAGGCCTCTTCCACCAAAACCTAATCGTTCCCCTACATATATCTATGCTTGAGCATGTACTGTGTGTAGTCGGTATGCAGTAATTACTCATTAATTGCCGAATCACCTATATTAGCTATACAAATTGTCCAATCACTCAGTTTACCCATTGGCATTACATCAAATGCAACATTTCATATGCTCCACTAAACAAAGGTTCGACCCGGAGATTCTTTGGCAGTCACTGCTGCTTGCGTCATTATTGCTAGATTTGTACTGTCATTGCAAAAAGTAATTATGGACTAAAGTATTTTATTCTCAAGCTGCAAAAAGCGTTGATGCAAAAATCAATCCAATTCGCCGTGTATAGTGCTACTGAAATATACATTTTGACGTCAATGTGAACATATTTCGATCCACTGACATTTGAAAACATATAATACCTTGTATAGCAAAATAATGATCTTGGTTTTACTTTAACAATTATGTTTTGTATTAAATTTTTTTTACTACCTATTTTGTTTTTTTAAAAATTATTATTATTTTTGTTATATTATCAACATATGCCTGTACTCGTAACATCATTATAATTAGTTTGACAATATTAAGCCTAGGGTCTTTTTACTTTCTTTTACGAAGTATAAGTAAGTATTGTAATCACGAAAAAAAAAATTCTCGAAATTTTTACGGAAATACACCTTCTGACCTTCCCTGAATCGAGTCTGACTATTTTTGGAATGACGTCTGTGTGTGTGTGTGTGTGTGGTTGTGGGCGCTCTACAGCTTACACCGTTGAAGATAAAATTATGAAACTTTAAACTTAAGATTTGTATATGCCTGGGAGGACAAGCTCCTATTTTTGAAAAGCATATTCAAACCGGAAGTGCATGTTTACTTAAGACTTTTTTTGCAATTTCTGCAATATCTCCGAAACGGCTATACTTGCAGTAAAAGTAGTTAGAATAAAATTGAAAGATATTAGTATTCTGCACAACTTTTATTTGAAACATTTCTTCAAAAAGTGTACCAGTTACAAGATCTTATCTTATTGATATTGCCATAGTTACGTAGGTATGGGAAATTATATATAATAAATCGCATCTACTATGCTTGTCAACTGTTTTAAATATTCAAATATTTTGACATTTAACATTTATTGTCAGTGTCACAAATAAGTTTAGTGAAAAAACGTTACAAAGGTTAGTAAATAATTTAAAATATTATATGAAAATATTTTGTAAGGTTTAAAGTGCATTTGAAAACTAAAAAATGTCCAGCCATAATAATTTTTGGTAACAATGTGTAATGAATAATTATATTTTCTTTATATTAAAATACATATGTTTTTAGAAATCTGACAATAATCTAACTTTATAATTTTACTGGACATAATGAATGAAAATATTTTCTTTTAAATTTCAACATTTTATGTTTTAATTTATATACTATCAAATCAAAATATATACTGACTACGTAAAACAAAGTTTAGGGCCAACACATGGCCGATGTTTCTGTACTGAATATGTAACTTGATAAAAATTTGTTTTTGGTTTACATGTTTGAAGTAAATAGATAATACATTACTACGTTTGATATTTTAATATTTGAGTTCATTTTATATATCAAATTATATATAAAATATGAAAAATATAATAAACTTTGATTTTTCGCATAAAAGCGGTTTTAATTTTTAAAATATGATTGACATAAGTGTCCTGCACTGAATTTGTTCAAAGTGATTTATCTGTTCTATAAAAATTATAACAGAAAAATGCACAGCTTTCTGTGTAGAAAAAGGAAGCGTGCACGATAAGATTTAAGGGTAGTTTATAATATTAAAATGCTCGTCTTATAAGAAGCCATCATACTCTTATCTCTGTGGTCGTTGCATTTCTTGGCTATCTTTATTGGAGATCGTAACCCGGTAAACGAGCTCCACAAAGAAAGGTGTATTTTACAGTTGGCTAGAGTGAATATATATAGTAGTGCAGTGCACAAACTACAAGTAAATTGCGGATAAGTGACGAAGTTTCGCCTTAATTAGTTTAGTTTGTGTACTTTACTAGGTATGCAGCCTCTGATTTAAGCCCTATGCGACGTTCAGTCCTCGTATACATTTATAAGCTTGTAGAATCATTTTCTTTACAAGTAGAACATATTTTTAAAAAAATTTCAAATATATTTATGACGACTCACGTAAGCTGCAAACTGCTTCATGGATAATCTCTCAATCGTTCCAAATTGAAAAATGTATAACAACCAAATAAGTGGTTCCGGGCTTCACTTTTTATAAGCCAATTGAATTTGCTGTTTATACATATCTCCTAACCTGTACAGCATGTATAGTGGCTTCCGCTAACATAATTTACTTAAAGTGTTTATGTATAGTTGTAATGTATATGTTGCCTGTATGTAAACAAAGTAGGCGACCCGACGACCAACACAGTTCAAACGGCAGGTCGTACTGTTTCAATTAAATTCAGGCGTACTTTGCGCTTTCTGGTCGCTGCTGTGGTCGTTGCGCGTTGAATTTCGCCACGATTTTAATAGTCTGGCTCACTTAAATAATGAATCACACTAATTGTGTGATTATTTCACCATCACGACATACAACCAGAAACATTTTCTGCGTTCGCAAATTCATCTTTTGTTGAAACATTCATGTTACTTGCTACCTATATTACATTGTGCGCAGATATAAATTTTTTGCATTTATTAAATTTGATTGAAAATGTAACATATTGGTCAATAAATATGAATAGGTAACTATTCTATAACCACAACCGATCGCTCCGTAAATTTATTAAATAAACTATAAACAAGGTTTTGCTAAATGCGAAATAAAAGATTATGTTTATGAAACCATAGTCTAAACCAGCCGATAACAGTACCTACATATAGTCGAATTCACATAAAAAGAACATTTTTGTGGCAATAGTCGATAGTGCACAATTCATTTTAATAATTGTATACACAACAGTTAAATTTAACTAAAATTAATAACGATAACAAGTATAGCATACAAGTGACAGTACTTTGTGTATCCACAGTAACCAATGCATTTCAGTGGACGTACACATATTTCCAATGCAATGCATGTTATATTTACATTTGACAAACCTGAATGTAAATGTGCAAAATTGCTGGTAAATACTCACATTTATTCTACAACGTACATTTTCGGTAGGTTATATATTAGAATCACACATGAGAAGAGTCTGTGAAGCTTTCTCCGTTTCTAAGACGTTTGAAACTCTGACTGCAGAGGAAACTAAAGGCAGAAGTGATTAATGACCGTGGAAGAAGTGACACATTCGGATAAAGCAATGAATGAGACATACAGATTGAAATAAAACTGTGTAGTTCGCAACGTCTGCGAGATGGAGCAGCCACTGAAATTCACCCTAGTGCCATTTCATTACGAAACTTTTTCCAGTGAAATCATTTTCAATTAAACGGAATTAAATTCAGTATTATTAATTTCATCATTGTTTTGTGTATTGTTTCAAACCTAGTCCAACCTTTTGATCAATTGAAATTTGGCTTTCAACAATTTATTAATAAATGCATTCAGAGCTTTGTTAATAAATATTTGGATAAATATTTTTTGTTTATTTTAAATTTGCTGGTACATGAATTTGGATTGCCTTGTTTATATTGTTTATTGGTTGCGAACCAATTAAGTTTATATTCATTTTTCATTTCACTTTTGTTATTTATTATTTACACTAAATAACTCAATATTTTTCATTAAGTTGATTGTATTAAAAACAAATATAACTATTGTATTAGAATATCCCAAGAATTTGTTTATACATTGTAATTGTCACATTCACTCAAAAAGTTACTGCATCTACTAATGTTTGCCAACAATAATATTTTATTCTCAAAATTGACGCTTTTGTTCAATACTTCTATTCTTGTAGTTTTGAATAAGAATTATTTTACTCAACGTATTCATGAATTCAGTAATTATACATCGGCCATGTATTGGCCCTAAACTTTCTTTTACGTAGTCAGTATATTTGATTTGATAGTATATAAATAAAAATATAAAAAGTTTAAAGTTCAAGAAAATATTTTCATTCATTGTCCAATAAAAGTGTAAAGTTAGTTTATTGTCAGATTTCCAAAGAAAACATATGTTTTTCAGATTTTAAATGTTGGATTTTATAGTAGTATAAAGAAAATATTATTATTCATTACATATTATTAAAAATTATTATGGCCGGGCATTTTTTAGTTTTCAAATTAACTTTAAACCAGAGAAAATATTTATATATAATATTTTAAATTATTTACTAACCTATGTAACGGGTTTTCACTAAACTATTTGTGACACTGATAATAAATGTTAAATGTCAAAATATTTGAATATTTAAAACAATTGACATGCATAGTAGATGCGATTTATTATATATAATTTCCCATACCTACGTAACTATGGCAATATTAATAAGATAAGATCTTGTAACTGGTACTTTTTGAAGAAATGTTTCAAACAAAAGTTGTGCAGAATACTAATATCTTTCAATGTTATTCTAACTATTTTTACTGCAAGTATAGCCGTTTCAGAGATATTGCAGAAATTGCAAAAAAAGTCTTAAGTAAACATGCACGGTTTGAATATGCTTTTCAAAAATAGGAGGTTTTCGCCCCAGGCATATACAAATCTTAAGTTTAAAGTTTCATAATTTTATCTTCAACGGTGTAGGCTGTAGAGCGCATACACACAGAAACACACACACACACACACACAGACGTCATTCGAAAAATAGTCAGACTCGATTCAGGGAAGGTCAAAAGGTGTATTTCCGTTAAAATTTCGAGAATTTTTTTTTTCGTGATTACAATACTTACTTATTACTTCGTAAAAGAAAGTAAAAATGAATGATTATTTTTAAAACCTGACATGAAATAAAACTGATTTTTCATAAATTATTTTGTAATCAAGGCAATCTAAGATATATTATTTGTGTTAAATATTAAATATATATCAATTTCAAATTACGATGAAAAGCCTATTTTCTAGCTTTTTAGTATCATGTTATAACTAGTTTAGTATGCGATCCTAATCAATGAAAACATAAATCATAGATTCTATCTCATCCAGAAACACCACGACACCTACTTACCATATATGTACTAAACATTTTCCTGACTATATACTAGCTTTGCTTGATTTTATCATGAAAAATATATAGAATCGAAAAACTGGAAAAAAATATACAAGCTCACAATTATTTCGTATAGAATACCACGCCATCGTTGTCGCCATGGTAACGGACATAGAACTCTAGCTAATGGGAATAGCATGTTGCCAAATGCGCCCATTACAGTATTGTAATCCCTACTCCATACTCCATACTATTTCTATCCCTATCCTCGATAAAAACACGTCGTGCCGTGATCGGGAACATGCTGTTTTCCGCTGCAAAGCATACCCATACGCGCTGGCTGCCGGAAAGAAAAAACCGGATGCCCTTTATTAAAGCCAAATTTAATTCGTATTGTAGTTCGCGGAAAGGTTTTTCGCAATAATTTTAAAATGCAAACGTCCCTTTTGTTTCGCGCTCAACAAATACGATTAAACCTCACATTTTGTTTACATGCGGCCAGATATTGTTCTACATAAGCCTTTTTATTTTATACGCATTGCGTGCGACCTATTTTGTTGTGTAATGCAAACACTCTATTTCGCCGAGATTTATACTTTGATATAGATCTGATCCATTAATCATTTACAAACATCACTCATGTAAGTAGTTAGCACAAAGAAACTATATGGATACGAATTTTTATTAAATTAATTATATTCATAGCGGCTTTTTATTAGTGTGATTAAAAATAAAATGTGTTACCTAGGTATATGAAAAATTGTTGTATGAATTCGACAGCCAGGTTGTTCATTTATTAAATTTTCTACTGTGGAAATTAAATGAAACACTGGACGCTTTTTATGTGTGCGAAATGCTCCAATACAAATGTACTACGCCATAAATAATCTCTTGATTATTTTTTAATTCTACGCTGTAACAGATGTTCTGCAAATGGGCCACACATGCACATATTTTATTAATTGGTTAAAAACGCGCAAGTAAAAAAAAAATCAAAATTTTATTAATAAAAACTGTATTTACACTAGTATTTTATAATGTGTTTTCTAGAGAATAAAGGGCATACAAAAACAGTAGCTATTGTGATAATATTGTAAAATGGCGTTATACATCAAAAGCGAATATTGCTGACTATTATTATTATAATAGATAAAATAATAATGCATTCTTATTTCAATAATTTCTTTGTATAATTGTGAAAACAATGAATCAAAGACGAAACAAAATGGCGACATTCTTGCGCAAGCTTAGTTGGGGTTTGTTAAAATAAATGAAACCAAATGAATAGTGACAGGAGTAACGACTTGTGGCTCCCGGAATCGTAGAAGAGAATTATTGGCCATTTAAAGTATTGCATGGCATGATACGACGCCGGGAGACGACATGTCTTAGTAGTTTTGGGTTGTACTGAACAAAGAAGCCAAACGTTACTAATACAGCCCCCAGTTTACATTAATCACAGAGGAGGCCCTAGCGTTGTCCTCTGATTGGAGGCCCTCAGACTCCCAGCGGAACAACAAACGTCTGCCATACATGTCTACGAAGGATCACGCGACCACTGTGCCGTGACATTTGTCACTGGGACGATTACGATACCGTTCATTCCTTAGACTAACAAACATTCCACCAGAATACTGTCGCTACTTCGCCCTCGTAATAAGGATATCTCACTATTACGATACTAACGAAATTATATTTACAAAGAAACTGATACATACATAATTCTATTTAGAGTCACTTAAGGATGTCTAGACATATCCCAAACTACTTCTGCAAAGTTTAAAAAGGTTTCACTAAATGGTTTAAAAATTAAATGCTTTTAATTTAACTTGAAAATGAATAGGGACAAAATACTCTCATACATTTGAAACTTTAGTAATGCATGAGAAAAGAATATTATGACAAATTTTCAGCAACATACACCAACTTGGGTACGAAAAATTAAATTTAAAAAACACTCTATTATGTTGAATGACTGTTTTGTGTGCTTGATTTATAATAAATTGTATTATCCTGAATTACTCATATGTTTTACTCGCTTTAAATTTAATGTTAAATTATTATTATTGCAACATTTTTGCAAATTGTAGAAAATTAAACATAACATTATTGAACTGTACGAAAAACTACAGTGTTGTCACGTTTAACAGTTCTCAGAGAGGTGCTTGAAATCGAAGTTAATATAGGTATAAATAAGGTTTTAGAAATTATTTCAGAAAGTTAGTTGTCATAAATAATAATTTCGAAAATTGAGCTAATGAAAAACATTACAAATGAACAAAATAAATTTAAATTTAGGGCTACGAGTATCACTTATTACTTGAAAAATATAACTATTTATCTATTTTGAATATTAGCTATAACGAAACAATTACTTTTTACAAGACCTTACAACACTTAGTTATTATTCCTTAGTTATTATTCCTCAATAAACAATAACCTGGATTTTAAATTATACAGATGCACTAATGCTCGAATTAAGATCGAAGAAAGATTAAAGTTATTTTAAGGCAAATAATATTTCCTACTTAAACCTACACATGTAAAATATTCATATCGTTAAATAGATAGGTACCAGGATAAATAAAAAATGGTATCGCCAACTTCAAAAACATTTTCGCTGGCTGTTATATTACTTTATACGGTTTTTTATGACATCTATGATCGCACCCTCAAATATTTACAAAATGCGAGGTGGAAATAGCATCTCTCTTGCCATAGATACCACCAACGAATGGCGTAACCGAAACCGAATACGATACACACATCGCACCAAAATACCATAACACTCACACCCTCTCTCTCACACACACACAGTCACAACTACGTTAGCTATCCATATACATATATTACATACTCAGTAACAACACGTACACACACTTTTTACACATACATGTGCAAGTATCATCTTCAAAAGCATGCGCTATTGCCAGCGATTAATCACTCCGGCAATTTCATTTCGGTGTTGCCACTTTACGGGAACTTGGCGTTACACACCATCCACTGTCATTGATGTAGTAGACCAGGCATCACAGTCTTCTCGAAGCCCTCACAAAAGAACCCGAACATGCCATATTTACCGTGGATGCTCGTGTGACGTCATCGGTTTCAAATTACGGTTATTTGGTATTGCTATTGCTTATTCCCTCATACTGGCAGCCCTTCCATATTTCAAATCTTCTAGAAAGCGATCTCTTTCTAGCATATCAAATTCTTCCGGTAGGTGGATTCTAGTCGATGTAATTAGCAAGGGTTGTTATCGAAGGATTATTAGAGGTTAACGAGATGAAAACTATATTAATTTTACGTTGAAAAAATAGCAGATGTTTTCATATTTCTGGTTAATTTTGCTTTTTATTTAAGGTCAACTTGATACAAATAATTTTAATTGCCAGTAGATGAACACATACAGATTTCATCTTTTAATAATAATTGTTTTAAATTAACTATATGTTTTCTAATACTAATGATTATATGATTTATTTAATTACAGGTCAAGATGAAGGATACAAATTCATTGGGAACGACTCGGTGACCGATTTCTTTCGTTTAGTGCTACGCGACGGTGACTCTCTTCTCGTCGGCGGAAGGTATGTTCTAGATATTTCAAATTTTATTTTACTTTGTTTTTTATCTCACCAATAAGGTTTCGCTAGATAACTTGTACTCGATTGCAATCCAACTGAATATGACTTCGAAATGAAATTCCGAGTAAAACCGAAACGGAATTATAAAGCACAGTTTTTATTTTATTTTCGTCTTCTGTAGAATTAAACGATAAAATTTCAAATAAACAATTTTTATGCGAGTAACTGAGAAATAATTTGATATGTACGTATAAAACTCGTTAAATATAATTATATTTGTTTATTAAATAAGTGGATATGAGAGTGGTACGACTTTCGAAGAACTGCGACTAACTTAAAACTAATATGCCATATATTAAAATACGTCTTATATATTTTGATTTGATTACTGCGCTGGAGTACCTTCAGGTAGTTTGTTACGCTAAAAATGGTAATAGCCTTCGGCTATTGACAAGTTTAAAACCGTGAAATTAATAGACTAAAATTAGAACTGTGTTTATTGGTCAATTTACACCAATTACCGACTCGAAATTGATAATTTCAGAAACTCATTTTAACTGAAAAAAACATAACGAGATTGCGATACACAATTCGGTCCAACTGAGGCACGTTAAATTCTGATTATTATTTAATTATTAATAATAAAATTATGATTTCAGTATATAGTATTACCTGTACGTCATATCTAAATACATACAGAGAATTTCACTGTAGGTACGGATGTGCGTCTATATCTTTCTCAAAAACAATATTTTTTGATGATTCTGAAAATCTATACAAATACCTAGATTATATTGATTGCTCACTCGTAAGACTTAATTTCCGTCTCTTGTCCTCTGAAGATAAATAACTGTTATAATTTGATATATACTTGGGCTCCAATAACATATATATTATTTTTTTAAATATTAAAAAAGGTTTATATATATATATATATATATATA
>JADQWA010000543.1:0-17500 GCA_018344505.1 Nebria ingens riversi
GATTTTATTGCAAGTTATGCAGCAGGTACAAAATCAGTTAAATTACGTAGTAGGTCAAATCCATATCGTTCGCTTATTGGTGGACCACCTCTACCATAATAATCATGCAATGCTGGTTGCGAGACTTTAGGTGGTTATAGAGGGACAAGACTTATGTGCGAAGGCGTACATACATACATACATATGTACCAAAACGCGTATGTATAAAATATCGCTGGCATATAACAAATGTTGTTGATATAATATGTCTGCACCATTTTTTAATTTTTTTTTCTGTATGTATGTATATAACGTTCCAAGTAACTCTTCTAGGAATTGGATCATTCTATGTTATGTATACGGAAATAAGCTTTATATATATTTAAGTAGTTAGGTTAGGTGTACATATACAAATGAAAATATTTAATATAATTAAAGGAGGAACAGGAATTCAGGATATAATATCGTTATTTAATATATGTTGCTGGCATAATCTCATTTGTGTATTTTTATAATGTAAGATACACACATAATTATTATATGAACATAAAACGATTATGACGTTTTAATCTTTTAATAACTTTATGTGTGTATGTATGTATGTACATACATACATTTATATGTAAATACGTACGTATGTATATACACACATATGAGTATTTACATTTTATACAACATACGTATAGCTCAAATATAAAAAAGGCATCTTAGATATTGTTAGTCCATTACGGATTGATCAAACATAATTTGTTTATTAAAAATATAGACGTGACGTTTAAAATTGTAAGTAGCTATTTAAAAGACAGTTATGTAATTAATACCATTGCTCAAATCGCATTTCAAATATGCGCTGCTTATCGAAGGCCAATATTTCATTTCAAGATACATATACATATGTATGTAGGTATAATTCATTCAACACAAATCAAACAAACATCGCTTGATTTTGTCCAGATTCAAATAATTCCATTGATCACTACACCCAATAGATATACATATGTATGTATGTATATTTATCAAGAACATTTGTTTATTAGGTATTACAAATCAAATATTTCATAATTTTTTTTATTATTCAGTGCAGCCAGAATAAGTGAGAACTTAATAATAAATAAATGCAATTTATTACCTAGGTATAGCCAACATTATTACTAGTCTTTTATCTGACTTTGAACTTAAATAAAATATTTCTTTGCATTTATTTTGAGCGCTTGAATATAAAAGGAATATTTAAAATGACGTGTGTGTATGTGTATACATATACGTATATATATATATATATATATATATATATATATATATATATATATATATATATATATATATATATATATAATAAAAAAGGATTTCGAGACATAATAATTCGGATTCGGCGCGTGCGTTCCCCGCAACGTAGATTCAATTCCGAGGACGTCGGGACGTTGAGCGTCTGTAAAAGTGCAGTCGCGCACTGGCTCTCGTGTAAGCAATCCGCCGTGTAACTATTGACAACCACCTGTCGAACTCTTTCAAAGTTATGTGCGCGAATAATTTTTTATTTTAGTTCCTTAATATTGAAAAATGTGACTTGCTGCAATTTACTGATGGATATTATGTGATTATTTTTCACTTCACTATCAAATCATGGTAATATTATTGAGCATAAAATTCTAAATGTTTTTAAATGTTATACCTACGAATAATTCGATAAGTAGGAATATTAAGTAATTCTTTAAACATGATAAATTATACTTAAAAAAGAATAATGTTTTTGTATAAGTACATACATACATACGTATATAAGTTTTTATATATATATATATATATATATATATATATATATATATATATATATATATATATATATATATATATACAAATATTATATATGTATTCTACCCTTACGCTTGCCTAGATTCTAGATATACAAAACTTTGTTCTAGATAACGTTAATTTTCAAATTCGTGACCCACCAGACCCAAAGGATTATGTTTGCCACTAAAAGATATTGCTTCATTACCCTTAGTAAAATCATTCAACTTTGCTTTAGTTTAGTTATTAGGATAATTTAACATTGCCTAGTTATTAATAATATGTTAGGTAATTATTTCGTGTACCAATATAAAAACTATATCTACCTATAATCAGTTTCGCAAAGTACTTATATATGTATACATACATTTTATGTTGTAGTTTTGAAATGCCTACTAATACCATTACGAGTAGGCGTAATATATGCGTAAATAAAAAATGACAATAGAGGCAATACACATCAGCACAAGAGAAAAATAGGATTGTGGAGTAGCGCATAATGAATAAGGAATTGGGGAATGTGAGTGATGCTACAATTACTAATATGCATCATCATCATCATCCTCATCATCATCATAGTAATAATAATAATAGTAACAGTAGCAACGATTACGAGAATTACTACATGAATGAAGACTGCTCCAGTGGCTATCTTACGCAAGAGAACTCAATGTCGTCGGTGTATTTTTACGGCACCGTGTACGCCATGTACTGTCCAATGTTCGTGATCGGCTTGTTCGGCAACGGGATGGTGTGTTTCATCGTCGGTTCGACGCCGCGCATGCAAACCGTCACGAATTATTTCATCGCGAACCTAGCCGTCGGCGATCTGCTGATGGCCGTGTTCTGCATCCCTTTCACCTTCATGCCCATGTTCATCCTGCATTACTGGCCGTTCGGGGAGGCCATGTGTCCGTTTGTCAACTACACGCAGGCGGTGTCAGTGTTTGTTAGTGCATACACTCTGGTGGCCATTAGTATTGACCGGTACGTTGCTATTATGTGGCCTCTGAAGCCGCGGCTGACCAAAAGGTATGCAGCGACAATCATATTTGCGGTGTGGCTATTCGCTGTCATTACCGCATTGCCAATACCGATCTTCAGTCAACTCACACAACCATCTTCATGGCATATACATTGTAACAAGTAAGTATAGGTATACCTACCTAATAATACCTATCATTTTTTATCTTACTAGATCTATCATATTATAAAAAAACCTTTTAATTAATACTAAGTCTACTTCCACTTTTATCAAATATCCAGTTTCTAACGCTCGGACACATATGTTATCATAATTCATTATAATATCATCAATTGAGACACTTACATAGATGCATACATACATACATTCATTCATACATAGTATGTATGCACATCATTGTTAGATATGTATGTATGTACTACATACATACATCATATTGAACAAAAGTCGCAACATTTGAAAATAAGCTTAATCCAATGACATCGTCCACTTTCGTTCATTTCAAAAACTAACAACGAAAAAAGCAGACTGTCTTATCTTTTCATTTTCACCAAGACAATAGATAAATTCGTATACGTACGCCTAGTAGTGATATTGTTACCGTTGATGCTGTTTTTTTTTGTGTGGCATCAGCCGATGTACACACTTTTATGTATATACTTACATATCAGAAAGAAACTAATAATCTAAGTAATTTAGACTTGCTTCAAATACACACAAGTCATTTAAGTTTGGGTCTCATATTTAATTTTCTAAATAAATACATAATTCAATTTTGCATACATTGCAAACCACATTTTCATTTCGTTAGTTCAAATTACATGTATGTATTTCTTTTTTAATATGTGCTCACAAAATCATATTAGGGCTGTATGTACATATGTATTCACATACATACATATGTAGTATGTAGATATACAAATATACCCACATAAAATATGACCGTTGCTGTATTTACTTGTATTAGTTAAATATTTCATATTTACGACGACTTTAATCTGTATTTATATTATGATCAATGATTGATACATATGTATGTATATAGGTATTGAGATGAAACAACAATTCGTTCAATTGTATCAATTATGCAATACAACAAAATTGGTTCATCGCTAGATAATTAAATAGAAAATAAGTTTCGCGCAAATGTATTATAATCCATTTTAATCTTCGCGCTCATTCTGAAAGTAGAATCATGTCACTCGTCTCAAATTATAGCCACAAAATATAGTAGGTATTTGTGAGAACGTTGAATATCACAACATGTGGTCTCAATAGAAACAAATGTGTTTGTCTGTTTGTTTATTTGTTGGTATATAGATTCGTGTGCAGAGAAGTCTGGCCTACGGTCAGACAGAACGATATCTACAACATGGCATTAATGTTGCTGCAATACGTTGTGCCGGTGGTCGTGTTGATATTTACGTACACTAGCATCGCCGTTGTTGTGTGGTGCCGACAAACGCCCGGTGAAGCTGAAAATTCCCGAGACCAACGGTTTGCACGCTCTAAACGTAAGGTAAGAAAGAACTTGACGGGCTTTAGATTGGATAAATCATAACATATGCATGCGTGTGCCATGTGCAGTATACGCGGCTGGATTTGATGAAATGAAAACATTGACAGATACGTCGCTTTTACCTATATACATACATAAAACATTTTTTTACATATTTTTCTTTTTCATTCCTATTCCCATCAAATGCATCCATTCTCCTTTTAACAATCTTTCGTCACTCAACATGTATTTTAGTATAGTTCCTATACAAAATATTGTTATAAGCATACCTAATACCTATGTGGGTATACTAATTTATATATATATATATATATATATATATATATATATATATATATATATATATATATATATACATAAATACATACCTAAGTATTAATGATAAATATCTACATACATACATATATATATATATATATATATATATATATATATATATATATATATATATATATATATATATATATATATATATATATATATATATATATATATATATATATATATATATATATATATATATATATATATATATATATATATATATATATATATATATATATATATATACATAAATACATACCTAAGTATTAATGATCAATATCTACATACATACATACCTGTACCTATATAAGAAAACATCAATTTAATATCTTAAGTGAATAATTATTCAAATTGAAATATTTCACGCACATACATTAAGGAATTATGTTTAGGTATATATGTATGTATGTACGTATATGTGCATATATTACACTTATGTCGTAATATACACACAAGTATATAATTGGACACAAACCATAAATCGACCCTTCAAACATTTACGTTATTTGTGCTCTGATAGTATGTTATGTGTGTACTATACATACATTGGTATTTCATAATAATGATCGAATTTAAAAGTATAATAACTTTTTGACGGCACTCTTTTTGAATGACGCTGCTCTCAATATATGTATGTATGTACATAGGTTATCTATTTTTATTATTTTGAATTTTTTATTTATGGCACGACTTTCATTACCTATTGTAATACCTGTCCAATATTTAGAGAATGATAAACATATATGAAATATTATTGGGAATTTGATAGTGTTTACTTAATTAAGGTATAGCAATTATTGATATGTGCCGCTGTTGTTGCCATTTGTAGAATCACTGATAAAATGGTTTGCAATGGCTTGAGAAATACGAATGAAATCAGCCATCGGATAATTGTTGGGACAAAAAAAAATACGCGCAAAGCAGCAGCAGCAGCAGCAGCAACAGCAACACTGTTGGCAAATTAGAATGTCAAAGTTATACTTATATAAAAGATAAGATACTGGCTGTACGTAGTACATACGTACCTATGTAGTACAACGTACCTTCCATAGTACATACCTATAATGTAATTTCAGTTTAATGCAGTTAGTGGTGCAAACGGAAACTAATTCATCAGCAGATGGGACGAATTTATTAACATCTAACTGCAAAACACATTCATTAACGAACGGTAGCGTTTCATCTTATTTTAATAAATGGCATCTTCTTTTTTCTAAAGAGCAATTACATTTAAAACTAGTCAAAATATTAATAAACATACATACACAGAAGGCTTCTGATATGTATGCAAGTAATAGATTTAATAATAATAATAAATATATTTGAGTTTGTACCATAATACAATCTCTGTTTTTATTTACACTAATATTATACATAAAACAAATTCTCATTTATACGTATGTATGTACTACATGCATACCTCTTGGATGTCAATATAACCTGTGTCTTAGTTTTATTCAGTTACACTTTGGTGCAGCTGATAAGTTGATATTTACATACATACATCAAAGTTGGCTTGAGAAGTCATCTATGCCAAATAGAGTAACTTGTACAACATTTGTGAACATCACCACAGCTTGTACGGTAGTACTATGTACTACCTATATATACAATATACTTACATATATCCCGCAGTAGGTATGTATGCATGTATCTATTATACGTAGTACATATCAGGATAAATGCATTACGTCACGTCGAAAATTGGCCGACAGATTTGTCTTATATGCGCATAGGTATGTATGTACGTATGTATGTATGTATGTATGTATGTATGTATGTATGTATGTATGTATGTATGTATGTATGTATGTATGTATGTATGTATGTATGTATGTATGTATGTATGTATGTATGTATGTATGTATGTATGTATGTATGTATGTATGTATGTATGTATGTATGTATGTATGTATGTATGTATGTATGTATGCACATAGATACATACATACATACGTACCTATGTATATACATTTCAAAACTTACCGTTACAATTTGTTATTTGAAAAGTTGTATGATGCAAACGTTGAGTAGGAAACTAA
Organism: Nebria ingens riversi; assembly: GCA_018344505.1. Classification (NCBI taxonomy): domain Eukaryota; kingdom Metazoa; phylum Arthropoda; class Insecta; order Coleoptera; family Carabidae; genus Nebria; species Nebria ingens. The sequence continues at coordinate 6,641 of JADQWA010000543.1, forward strand.
ATATACCTATAAATAAATAAATTTTCACTGCGTATGTCACACTAAAAATCAAATAAAATATAAGAATTCAACAGACCGAAATCAAAAATCGTCCAAGAATATTAAAATGCATACGAATATATTGGATGGAGACGTAGCCTTTCGTCGAAAAAGATATATACGTTTTATATACATATGTATGTATGTATAAATCTAGTTAGTGATGCGTTACCCTAATATTTTGAAACAATTTTATATATAGGTATGTATGTACTACATACATACATACATACATACGAATATAAATGGTTTGTTAGATATACATACATACATACACACGTATATACTCGAATAAAAATACATTTAAAAAAAAATGTTTTATATCGTGTATATTGGAACACAAAAGTGACTAAATGCCAAGTATATATGTATGTACATACATACATGTGTAAATAAATAGTATTCCTATAGGTATAATACAATATCTAATTTTTAATTATATAAAATAGGAAATGTTAATGGATTTTTTTGTAAAAAATGTTTTTATGTTTTTAGCTAGGTATAATATAAATTATATACCTACCTTATAAGGGATTTTCATGTGAGAAAGTAATGAAAAAAAAAGCATCAGTTTTTATTGTGATTCCCGCTGCTTTGAAGATATTACATAGAATAGAGCAGCTCATAAATTTTCTTTAGTTTGAACCAGGTTCAGTTCGGTTCGGTTCCTACATACATACCTATTGTTTTTACATCTTTTTTCTCTAATACCTATACCTAAATAGATGCTTTGCAAAGTCAAATATACCTACATAAGTATACATTGATGTATACTTACGTATATAGTATATATATATATATATATATATATATATATATATATATATATATATATATTTGACTTAACTTCTTTGTCTTTAATACAAAGAGATTTATATTCTGCTACTTAAATAATTAAATTATAAGTATTTGTACAAAACAATCTGCAGGACACTCCACATATTTGCAATTTGAATTTAATATGAAATATATATATATATATATATATATATATATATATATATATATATATATATATATATATATATATATATAATGATGGCAGTATCTTTTATTTTATTAATAAATATTCAAGTGTAGCTTGAAATGAAACTTAAAACAATTTTAAAACATTTCAACAGACGGCTTCTTAAAATTTGGTTTGTAAATGAATCAGTGCAGTTGTAAAATAATGAAATTATTTCAGAGCAGAATTTACATTTAGAACAAAGTCGAAATCAAACGAAATGAAATGTAGTTATCTATTCATAAACATAACGTACCTACCTACCTATGTATATTTTTATACCTAGGTATGTGCATACTTACCAATATTATTGTGTTGTGATTTAATTCAACTCTATTAGAGTAAACAAAAGTTTAGCTCATCAGAATTTAAACTATACATAATATTATTCTGCGCTTGGTTGCTAATATACCTACCTATATCTATATAGATATCTATGTAGGTATATAGTTAGACTACAACACAGGATCCCTTTCTGTTTATCTCCAACCAAGTTGAATTCGCACGCATAAGCACCTAGTAGGTATGTATAATTAATATCCCCATCATTATATTGGCATCAGGCAGGCATAATAATCATAAACGCCATGTATAATGTTATATAGGTGCCAATTCCCAATTATTGATGCAGCTGATGCCTGGAATAAATATTCATATAGGTACCTAGTCGTGTTGAATAAAAAAATAAATAAATATATATATATATATATATATATATATATATATATATATATATATATATATATATATATATATATTAAGACTAAAATATGTCGCATCTATCCATTTAATTACTACATTAAAAGTTTCTTACTGATGGAGGATATTTGGTTAGTAAAATAATCAAGCTAAAAGCCTTGTAAAATAAAAATTATATGTCTACAATATCAGAATATCACACAATCTCCTCTGATACTTTGATGGCTTTATTATTTTCAACAGTCCATCACTGTGTAACTGTATATGTATATGTATATGTATATGTATATGTATATGTATATGTATATGTATATGTATATGTATATGTATATGTATATGTATATGTATATGTATATGTATATGTATATGTATATGTATATGTATATGTATATGTATATGTATATGTATATGTATATGTATATGTATATGTATATGTATATGTATATGTATATGTATATGTATATGTATATGTATATGTATATGTATATGTATATGTATATGTATATGTATATGTATATGTATATGTATATGTATATGTATATGTATATGTATATGTATATGTATATGTATATGTATATGTATATGTATATGTATATGTATATGTATATGTATATGTATATGTATATGTATATGTATATGTATATGTATATGTATATGTATATGTATATGTATATGTATATGTATATGTATATGTATATGTATATGTATATGTATATGTATGTGTATATGTATATGTATATGTATATGTATATGTATATGTATATGTATATGTATATGTATATGTATATGTATATGTATATGTATATGTATATGTATATGTATATGTATATGTATATGTATATGTATATGTATATGTATATGTATATGTATATGTATATGTATATGTATATGTATATGTATATGTATATGTATATGTATATGTATATGTATATGTATATGTATATGTATATGTATATGTATATGTATATGTATATGTATATGTATATGTATATGTATATGTATATGTATATGTATATGTATATGTATATGTATATGTATATGTATATGTATATGTATATGTCTATGTATATGTATATGTATAACTGTATATGTATATGTATATGTATATGTATATGTATATGTATAATGTATATGTATATGTATATGTATATGTATATGTATATGTATATGTATATGTATATGTATATGTATATGTATATGTATATGTATATGTATATGTATATGTATATGTATATGTATATGTATATGTATATGTATATGTATATGTATATGTATATGTATATGTATATGTATATGTATATGTATATGTATATGTATATGTATATGTATATGTATATGTATATGTATATGTATATGTATATGTATATGTATATGTATATGTATATGTATATATATATATATATATATATATATATATAATATATATATATATATATATATATATATATATATATATATATATATATATATATATATATATATATATATATATACGAGGGTGGTCTGAAAAGTTTCCGACCTAACAAAGATACAAGACATTTTTTCAGAATTTTTTTTTAATTTTTCAACATAGTCTCCTTGTAACTCTACACACTTTTCCCAGCGATGCTCCCATCTCTGTAACCCGTCCAAATAGTACTCGGCGTTTTTCTCTGCAAAATAATTGTTCACGAAGGTGATTGCCTCTTCATTTGACGAAAATCTCTGTCCTCCGAGCGCAATTTTTAAATGAGGGAACAAAAAGAAGTCGCTTGGGGCTAGATCTGGTGAGTAAGAAGGCGGATGGTCAAGCAGTTCAAACCGTAATTCGTGGATTTTCGCCATGGCAACCGCTGAGGTGTGAGACACGTTTTTGGTCTAACGTGAGCAAACGCGGCACCCAACGCGCGGGCAGCTTTCTCATGTCTAAATGTTGATTTAATATGTGACAAACACGTTCTTTTGACATGTTCATAACCTCTGCTATCTCTCTCACTTTAATTCGGCGGTCGTCTAGCACCATTTCGTGAACTTTGGCGATGTTTTCGTCGGTAGTTGCAGTTTTTGGACGTCCCGAACTTTCATCGTCTCCCAAGCTCTTACGGCCACGTTTAAATTCAGCGGCCCACAATTTCCCCCCCCCCCCCCCATACACAGAATCCAACTCGTATATATATATATATATATATATATATATATATATATATATATATATATATATATATATATATATATATATATATATGCATTGAATCATAAACTGTTTTCGATCGTATCTTATTAAACATACATACATACAAGCGGATTGAAATAGCTTTCGACCGTGATGAGCGCAGCAGAGTGATAGAAAAAGACAAGAATATAAATAGTATGTGTATTCTACGGTATCTGCGTATATCAAGCTCGCGTTTCAAGCTATTCCGAGTAGCCTTATATGTAGGTAGGTATGTATGTATGTATGTACATACATACGTACATATATACATACCTCCCTCAGTTTCAATATATAAAGCTGTTGCTGATCGTTTATATTGATGTGTGGATATATTCTTACTAACGAGATGAACAATTTAAACATATTTTTATGCGTATACGTGTTATTCGTCTGAAAGATTCTTTTGGTGCGTTTGATGTTAAATAAAGAATGCTATTCAACCAATGCCATTATAAATGTGTAAACAGAATAGGCATCTGAATATTTGCACATAAATATATACATATGTATACATTTATAGGTTTGACACAGACTAGGATGAAAGAATTATTCTTATAATTCAAATACAATCCCCATACATTTATAATTTACTAAGTAATAATATATGGTAGGTAGGTATATCAATTCCAGCTAAAACAACTTGGATGAATATATATATGAATATATATATATATATATATATATATATATATATATATATATATATATATGTGTGTACGTATGTATTTATTTATATATACAAATGATGTATGTACTTACGTGCATTTTATAAATGTAAGGTATTTTATTGTTCTAAACTTGATTTTTCTGTATATAAATATATATATATATATATATATATATATATATATATATATATATATATATATATATATATAGGTATATACTTATGTAGAAAAAAATTAGTTATATTTTTATGGTTGTAAATATTAGGATATTCAATCAATGAATAACACAATATTTATATAAATCGACGTATTTTTATCCTGAAATACGTGAGACTTTTAGTGCAAATATTTATGTATCTCTAAATCGTTGACGAAAGATGACTATGCATGTGGCCGCGTATTTACATTTGTATGTAGGTTTGTAAATATTGGTGAAACATAAATTCTTACCTATAGGTATAGCTAATAGTTATAACCACCTATTGATTACGAAAAGGGTGGCATATTTGCATCCTTAGCACATAAATAGGTAGGTAGGTATAGTAGGGTGGCACTTGATTAAATATTGGTTTCCAAAAATATCGTTTCTGATTCAGTATTCATTATATAAACTAAAACGTATATTTTATACCTATCTATGTATGTAAATAGATGTTTCTTCCTTCTAATAAATACCTATTTATTTAGCACTAGCTGGAGAATGGTTTCATTTGATTTAAAAACAAACAAAAACATCGGCCATGTGTTGGCCCTAAACTTTCTTTTACGCAGTCAGTATATTTTGATTTGATAGTATATAAATTAAATTATAAAATGTTTAAATTTCAAGAAAATATTTGCATTCATTTGGTCCAATAAAATTGTGGTAAAAGTGAGTCTTAGGAGGTCTCGTTGACATTTAGCAAAAAAAACACATAACCGCTGAAGGATAGTTCCAGATAGTTCATCGAAAGGGTTTTCTTTATCTGTCCCCCTCCTAAGACAACCTAAACTTTGCCCTGGCTTAAGAGGCAAATCACTTCGTAGGGTATGCTTTCTATGTATTTCGTTGGCAACTGTCAGTGAGACCTCCTAAGATTCACTTTAACCAAAATGGTAAAGTTAATTTATTGTCAGATTTCTAAAAGAAACATACATATGTATTTTCGATTTAAAATGTTCGATTCTATAGTAGTATAAAGAAAATATAATTATTCATTACACATTATTATGGCCGGACATTTTTTAGTTTTCAAATGAACATTAAACCTTACAAAATATTTGCATATAATATTTTAAATTATTTACTAACCTTTGTAACGCTTTTTCACAAAACTTATTTGTGACAATAAATGTTAAATGTCAAAATATTCAAATATTTAAAACAGTTGACATGCGGTTTATTATATATAATTTCCCATGCTTATGTAATTATGGCAATATAAATAAGACAAGGCATTATTTCAATAGCAATTTTATCGTAACTGGTACATTATTTGAAGAAATGTTTCAAACAAAAGTTGTTCAAAATAATATCTTTAACTTTAATTATAACTATTTTACTGTAAGTGCAGCCCTTTCGAAGATATGCAAAAAGTGGATCAAGTAAACATGCACTTCCGGTTTGAATATGCTTTTCAAAAATAGGATTTCTTTCCAGGCATATACAAATCTTTAGTTTAAAGTTTCATAATTTTATCTTCAACAGTGCAGACTGTAGAACGCTTACATACACACACACACGCACACACACACACACACACACGCACACAAACACAGACGTCATTCCAAAAAGGCGTATATCCGTTAAAATCTCGAGATTTTTTTTTTTTCATGATTACAATACTTACCTACTTATTACTTCGTAAAAGAAAGTAAAACCATTTTCTATAGATTCTATAGATAGATCTCGTAATGTGTTTGTTTACCAATTCATTAACGCAGTATAGACCGACATATCTAATATAGATAAATGATCGAAGCCTATGAACGTCATTTGCCTATATAGGTATGTAGGATGTAAGTGTTTTTACGTAAAATTCGAAATGCCTACCTAAAACAACGAACGTATCTGGAGAATGTAATACCTACACGAACAAGATTTATAAACCAATGAAAAATAATTAATTCTATTTGATTCCCTGTGCACGTAGGACTACTAGTAGCACGTAGATCTTCTTTGCTGCTGTAGCTGTAGCTGTAAATGTGAGTGTAACGTAATCAAATCATAATTCTTAACTTATTTGAAAAGAAAATACTTATACAGGTGCATCATGAATAATTCTATCTACCTAATATACTTATGCTCTGTCTAATACCACGCAGTATTTTTGGCTTTGGTGTATGTATATATACCTATAGTACGTACATACATACATACATACATACATACCTAACATGATATGCGTACTGTGGCACCTATTTATTCGCTTGAATGTTAAATATTTTGTTGGACGATTACAATAAAGAACAGGTTGTAAAATAATACAATAAATATGGTGTGATGCCTATCCATTAATAATATGCAAAGATGATAATTATGTTTGCAGGAACGTTGAGATGTTAAAAGAAATGAGGGTCACTTTTAAGATTACCTTTATCGAATCTTTAGAGCGAACACAGTTGTCTCCGCAAATGCAATTAAATAATAGGTATAATTAAAGTTTGTCAGATGCAATGCAATTTTATAATTATTCTAGTAGAAGTTTAACCAACGTTTATTACTTCTAGATTTGAATTGAACGTCATTTCATAAAGCCATATAATACTTAATTATTTCAGGGGCATACATATAGGTACTACTGCCACAAATTATTAGGTTCATTAGAGATGTATTATATATAGTACATACATACATACATACATTAAATATATATATATATATATATATATATATATATATATATATATATATATATATATTCATCGCCGTTTTGTTCTGTCTGTCTGTTTGTATGTATGTATTAATGTACCCATCTAGGTATATATAAAAATGTTCTTTGTATTATAAACAAGACATTCGTGATAAGAAGATGTATCGTATGTATGTATGTATGTATGTATGTATGCACATACATACTACTTATAACATATAGGTATTCTGTGCTGAAGTGTAATGGAAAGGAAATGTGCATATTACATACGTATATACATACATAAGTATTATTTGTCTTTGCCATCATGATTTTGTAGTTTTACTTCAGTAGTAATTGAGAAGCTGCATGCAACCTTTAGCAAACCACTAGGTATATGTATACCTACATACATACATATGTAGACCAAATACTTTTAATAATACATAATATTACAAGTTTTAAATTCCATATTGAGTCTATAGAAAATTTCTAAACATGTATATAATACACACATACTATGTAGGTAATATTTCAAGAGCGTATTTTCAAATTGTTATAATGCTCGAACAATAGAAATATGCAAAGTTATAATTAAAATGTCCGCTGCATGAAATAATACATAGGAACAATTAATACTTATATATATATATATATATATATATATATATATATATATATATATATATTAAAATGAAATAAAAACACTTGTTTAGTTTCACAAAAAAATTTCGATTTATTACCGACGATCGTTTCAGCCCTTCGGCTATTATCAAGGTACAGATTCAAATATATACAGTGTCGGACAAAAGTTAAGCAACTACCGTAATACAGAATAAAAACTGTAAAAATACAGAATTCATGCGTAACTATGAGAAAACTATTTATGGGCAAATGAAACACATATAATCATGTATAGGAATACAAAATATCTTTGAAATTATTTTAAAAGAATAATAAATATACTGTAATAAGTACAAGGCTTGATTTAGTTCAGTTTAGTCGCGAGTCATGTCGCGAAAAATATATTCTGAAGATTCAAAATTGCGAATATTGAGACTACACGAACGAGGTACGTACATACATCACAAAAGCGAATTAGCGAAATATTTAATATAAATAAGTCAATAATATCAAGAATGATTCAACGATATCGAGTAAGAGGGTCTCTTAAAACAGCACTACGGAAAACGACTCCCAGGGCTGATAAGCGTATTATTAAGATGGCCAGAAAAGATCCATGGATAACAGCTTCACAAATCAGAGCAAATTTGAAGGACACTGTAAGTTTTCGCACTATCCAAAGACGCCTGGTAGATAGAAGGCGGACTATATAGCCGCAGACCTGCAAAAAAACCCTTATTGACAAAAAAAAAAAACCAACGGGCTGCCCGATTAACATTTGCTAAAGAGCATCTGAACTGGAGCTTAAATAAGTGGAAAACAGTTCTAATATTTAGTGATGAATCCAAGTTCAATTTAATTAATTCAGATGATATGTGTCATGTGCGACGTCCAGTTGGACAGAGATTAAATCCTCAAGCATGGTACACCATGGTGGAAATGTTCTAGTGTGGAGATTCTTTTCAGGACACGGTATGGGACCGGTACACCAAATAATGGACAGATTTATATATAAAAACCTTTTTGCAAAATGTTATGTTGCCATTTGCAGAAGAAGAAGAAGAAGAAATGCCATTACGATGGATATTTCAACATGATAATGATCCGAAACATACCGCAAAAATAGTTAAAGAATGGTTTGCTGATAATAATGTCATGGCCATCGCACCTGATCACCTGATCTAAACCCAATTGAGAACCTTTGGGAGATTGTAAATAGAAAAATTCGCGAACATACTTACGTATATGTACTAATGCCCCAACTCTATTTGCTGCCATTAGTGCAACATGGAGTCAAGTTTCTGAAAATAAAATATACAATTTAATTTCATCTATGCCCTGGCGCTGTGAACCGGTGATTAAAAGTTAAAAGGGTATGCCACAAAATACTGACATTTTATTAATATTAACATATTTTTAAAGAGTTGCTTAACTTTTGTCGTTAAATTCTACACTAATCATTATGTTATTTATTTAGTTTTAAAATTTATTTAAAAAAAGGTTGTATTATCGGAACAATAATCTCTTAGTTTAATTTAGTCGTACAAAAATTTCCTCTCAGCGCATTCCAACTCTATAATTTATCAGGTTTTGTTAACTACTACGGCAGTTGCTTAACTTTTGTCCGCCACTGTATTTATATATATATATATATATATATATATATATATATATTCATTTTGAACTTGTATGTATTCCAGTGTGTATGATGCACATAATTATTTTTTGACAGTAGAATATTTCACGACCAAGTATGTATATATGTATTTATGTACATACTTACATGGTATATATGTATGTAGTACATACATACATACATACAAAAAAGTAAATATTATATAGATAGGTAATATCACTTATATTTATTATGCAAAACAGTTTCGTGTGGCTTAACTTTAAATAGCCAAGCCATCGTGTCATTTCTCTTTTCGCCGGCATCAAGTTGAAATCTGAAGTATTCACAAATTTGCATTTCACTCCTTACGGAATAAATTAAAAATAATCACTTTTTTCGTTTCAGATGATTAAAATGATGTTGGCAGTCGTTATCGTATTCACTCTGTGCTGGCTACCATTTAACACACTTGTGGTAAGTTATTTCATCCAGAAAATATATGTCGTGTGGGATAGAAAAATTATTAGGTACCTTCTTCATACATACATAACATTTTCCAATTAGATATCTCTTGTGATTTCAAATACAAAGAAATTTATTTAATTTATTAATTAATTGCGTCTTTTGTTAGAATTTCCATAGAATACTAATGCGGATATTTGCATAAAAATTAAATCCTTTGTGAAAACATTTGAAAGTCTTTACAAGTAGTAGTAGGTATTATACATATTACATATGTATGTATGTATGTAGTACATACATACATGTTAAGTTAGGCATTGGTTAGTGATTTGGTATTATCTATGTATATCCTTTCTTTACATTTCTCTCCCGTTCTTTCTTTAATCACAAGTTCGAAACGAAAAGGATATTGGAATCATTCGTCTCCTGACTAACTCAGTCAGTAGGTTCATACATACATACCTATCACCATTTCCACATGCAATAAATGATTGGTTGTGTATTATAGGTAATTGTAAATGTTTTTATTCTTTCAGGTGGTAACGTACACAGGCATCAGTATTGAAATACCGGGACTGCCGTACATGTGGTTAGTGTTGCACTGGCTTGCCATGTCGCATTCGTGTTACAATCCCATCATTTATTGCTACATGAATGCCCGGTTTCGAGCTGGCTTCCTTCAGGTCTTGGCATCGATTCCGTGTTGCGAAAGATGTTTACCA
>JADQWA010000543.1:20000-22574 GCA_018344505.1 Nebria ingens riversi
CATGCAATATACAAAAAATACAATTGTGTTCAATGTGAAATCATTTTGTGTTTTATGTAGCCTACAATAGTTAGATATGTACTACATATATAAACATTAAACACGTTCTATGTTTGCATGGGGAATTACAACAATAGGTAATGTATAGTAATATAATACCGAATAAGGAAAGAAATACATATGCATATCTATGTGACATGTTTACCACCACTATATTAATTAAACTACATAGCTGTTACCATCCATATTTTTTTGGTAGATAAACATATTTCTATATTTATCACAAATATTAATGTAGGTATGTATGTGTGTACAAACCTACCATCCTATTTATAATAACATATACCTAATATATATTAGCATACATTATAAAGTATACCTATGTTCTTTCTATGAATGAATGGTGAACAATCTTGATTAACCTAGTATAATTTTATTTATTTTAAATTATATTGTATGTATGTATGTGCATACATACATACCTACATAATAAAAATATATTAATGTACAAAAATTACTCGCTGTATCTTAAACCATAAAAAATCACTTTTTAATATGAATACCTATTGTAAATAGATTAAATATATTTTGCATTGCCTATTTTTATATATTTAGGTATGTACATAAATACATACATACCTAGGTATTTACAACAGAAGATAAAATCTAACCATAAAGCTTCACCTTTACAAATTAAAAATGTTTATTAATTGCTGTAAAAAATTTCTGTTACAATTCAAAGCAACGGCCATTAATTAAAAATATGAATTTTATATAAGTAATCATATTATTAATTAAATTTGAATCTTCTACAATATTAACCTTTGATATTTACTTTTTTAAATGTACACATTGCATTTCGAGTCTATATATCTTTCAATAGAAAAGAAAATACTACAGCTATGTATGTATGTAGATATAATAATATAAAGTAATATGTATATTATGAAATTCGATTGGTAAATGTTTAACAAATATTTTTACTAAATATCAACACATCAATATCTACCTATATGTTAAAGTAATAATAAATAAATAAAGGAAATGTCAACGACAGCTTAAGTAAAACTCGGATAAAAATGTTAATAATAATTGATTTCTAATCAAAACATTACTTAGCAATGTTTAACCCTTTGTTTCCTAGTGGTTTCACGGTAAAACCATAACTTTATAAATGTATTTGAAGTTTCCTAGCGGTCTTGTACTGACACCACAGTATAGTAACACACAGGCTCCCTTTACCAATTTCTAGATGCGCTGTTTTTCTTCCTTGAGTTTGCATCAATTTAAACGAGACTTCAGGCCCCATCTTTTGCCAGACAGTCGAACTTAAGATTACTAAAATGAAACCCGGCAAAATTATGGCTAGCACCACCTAGTAATAATGGATGGATGGATATGTATGCCGACATCATTTGAATTCCTGACTCTAACTAAATATTCAATTGTATGTATGTATGTATGTACATATATGCATACTTATAGGCGAATTCTCATAAGAAGCATATTTTTGTGGCATGCATCATCACCACACTCCATATGATTATATGTAAAAAGTGTATGATTCATGCGCACAAAAATGTTCTTTTTATGTTAATTCGACTATACATACATACAAACCTATAGGTGGACTTGAATATTGTTGTTTATTTATTTATTAAGAGAGACTAGGAAAGATTAGCGTTATCAGACAAAAGTTCAAGAAAAAGTGTATCTTATCTATGTATGTAATTTCATTGCAAACAACAAGTCTTTCATTTAACAATTTCTCTGTTGTTGGAATTACCTATATATTGTATAAATATACATAGTTCTATCATTTCCGAGTTATTTTACAATTGTTGTTACACTTAATACCTAATACATAATATTATATACTAGGTATATTATTTATAAGTAGGTATAGTTAAGTGACTATTGTAAGTATAATACTACAATACCACCCCACCATATCTGAGTATTAAATTTCTTTCTTGAAGACCTTGATGTTTACTTCACTGAACAATAAATTGAACTCGTAAATAAACTAACATGGAAGTTAGAAACAGCAGCGGATACAACCAGTACGATGAAAGTGTTAACAATAGTGCGGTTACTTTTATAGAAAATCGGGTATGTTATATATGTATGTATTTATATATGTCATACATACTTTTTTCTTACCGGCCCTTATGGTAATATATCTAATATACATATGTAAAACTATCTTAAAATGTGTCAGTTCGCATTCCTGATGTTTTAGTAATAATTATTCGATATCAAATGATGACGCTTCTGAAACATTTATTGTATCAATAGTTAAGTTACAGTGGACAGACGTGCTACCGAATTCCAGAAACTTTAGGAAAACTTTACGGACAAAAGGTGCATAGTCTAGATCTCAGCTACAACGAGCTTTGCACGCTAAAAGGTTTGGAAGCGTTTCCACTACTTGAAGAACTAATACTCGACAATAATCAACTTACGGATACTATAACGTTTACTTCGTTGCCTTTACTTCATACTTTATCTCTCAATAAGAATCTCGTAAGCGTACATATGTACATACACACATATATATATATATATATATAT
>JADQWA010000544.1:0-107500 GCA_018344505.1 Nebria ingens riversi
ACGGGTCGCGTAACTAGGCATGCACCAAACAGGTATCCGAAGCTTCACTAAAGCATGTATGTATGTATGTACTACCTATACAGCACAGTAGCCCTATTTACCAAAAAAAAAATATATTTTTTAAAATCTACCATATACATCAAATTCTAAGTTCGAAATACTCTAAATAAAATGGCGATTAATTAATCGGTTCAGAAATGATGTGCGTTTGTGTGTGTCCGAATTAAATGTTTGGAAAACTAATGCCTAATACAGCTCAGCAGATACTACGGGATTGCAAGACTAGCGTCATTTGCAGATGTACACAATTCAATGTGCGCTGTGGGGATTATACTTCAACGAAAACAATATCAAAGAAAAGACTTTTTTTTTACTTAAAGCCTTTTTAGTTTTTTTTTCTATTTTAAGAAAAACTTTTTGAAATAGTTAGATTTTTTATTTATGTACAAGAGACTGCAGATTTTTTGAACATGTTTTTTTTAAAAAGGGCCGCAATAATCGTACTAAAAAAATTGTAAATAGGTATTTTCAAGGTTTCATTATAAGTCTTGAATAATATAAAACGAATGTAAAGTACCCCTAAAAATATATATACACCCCTAAATGGCGTATCAACAATAAATTAACACGATAAACAATCAATTTGATTAAGTATCCGTGAAATATATGGTAGAACAGTACACACGATGAGAGCACTCGAAATCATCCGATGTTGACACTTGAGAATAATCAATTCCCCGGCTCCTCCCAGTCGACCCCCTGGGAAGCTGTCGGAAACACAGGCCCCGCCGCGAATTGGTATGTACTTATTAGGAATGAGGTGGGGTTGGACTTGCTGCAACAGACTTACACAAGGGGAGAATAAATCGACCCTTAATTAGTAGGCCACACTTTCCTAAAGCATAACACAGGGCAATCGTTTTATAGCCCGAGAGGTTCAGATTCAGATTCGATGACAACTGCAAATAGTTCCGTCACGAACTTGCGTCATTCACTGTTTGTATCCGATTGTGTTTTGCTAATCAGCTTGAAAACGAGAATATGTTTCTGTGGGATACTCAATTGCATTGTTGTGTGCGGGGATATAATTTTTTAATGGGATCGAAAACAGCAATGCCTTACATTTCAGATACTTGCTATTTTTAGTAGAATATAGCTACCTATATGTTCAGAACATGTATTACCAGCAATATATATAATAACACACCCTTAGATGGACCAATGTGAGTCAATTTATAGTAGGTGTACCTAATAGATATTCGTAAAAGTTAAAAAATAATAATTTTAAATCAAACTACATATATATCTTTAATTTCAAAGTATACAAATAATAAAATGTTTAATTAAATACCTACTAACTATACATAGATATCATCTCGTTATATGCCTTAATCCATATTATCGGATACTCAAAAAAAGTCATATAAATCGCTTATGTAAAATCCGCTTTACTGAAAACCTTTTTAATAATAAAATTCAATTTCAATCAGAAATAAAACCAGGAACTCTAGTCAAGCAGCGAATATATTTTTCCCATTGGTATTTAACAATGGTCGGTTGGGATAAATAATTTAAAAGCGTAACACCGTCAACAAACAATAAATATAGTTAATATTCATGGGTGGTGCGTTAGAATCAAAGCAGCTTTGCGGCCTGTTAACAAAGGGGTGGCACACGTAACGAACGAAAACTAACATCAAATAATATCCCTTACGGGATAATCTTTCCAAACAATTGATTCCCAGAACAAACCTTATACAGGCGAGTTTGTGGGTTCACCTTGTTATACGCTAAAGGCACTATCTATACACAGAAATCAGTGATAGCTGTAAATATTTTTAATATAGAATCCCTAGATGCCCAGTACGCAATAATGAGCATTGTCACGTCAATTATTGAAAGCATATTATAATTTTGAAGTTGAGTTATATGCATGTATGTACATACATACATAGCTTAAAGCAGACATTATACCAAATTTAGATAAAAGTTGGTTTGTTGTTTTAAAGAAAATTAATTGAATCTAAGTTACGCCACTGGTTGAATCCTGTATAGGGGTTGAAGAGTAACCCCTATTTGGAAATACGCGCCAATTTTCCGCCGTTGTTTGCACCCACCAAGCAACAATGTTTGACATATGTAAGTGGGGGTCTCTGTGGCCACGTGTGACAGTGTTGAACACGCGTCGGCACGTGATCTGGTCGTGTGACCGTCGATGCATAGCGTCGAAACGATTATAAATCGAGCAAAAGATGGTAGGTACTTTGAGGACGATCGGACGAATTGAACAGACAGGCACTATAGTAACAAACTGACAAATGATATGTGGACGTTGTGCAACTCAAACAAAAGCTACTCAACGGATAATAATGTGATGTTTTTATTACAGCTTTTATCGTGTTTAATATATTCTATAAGGATTATAACTAGTTCAATTTTATTAAAACCGAAGAGAATAAACTCTATGAAATTTTTGGATTCTACAATTCACCAATTAACTGTGTGGTTGAGATGCGCAACGAATGCACTATAACAAATAAAATTAGAAACAGTATAGGTTTTGCGCAAAAAGAAAATATGTTTTTATATATTATAAAGATGTATTTTAAAAGAACGTTACAGTATTATTTGGTGAACTATATGTTGCATTAGTATTTATTTTTAAGTTCTAATAACATATACTATATAGTTAAAATGTCATGGGTAACTTACCTTTTAATTTTAGACCATACTTGGAATTCAGCTTAATATTTAAAATTTAGTAAAGAAGCACTGCATCATTAAATTTAAAATGAAAGAGATTTCATATTTCTAACAAGTTCTGTTCGAAAAGATTTGTCTGAAAAATATGTACCATTTATAAAAAAATCGCGTTTAAAACTCATTCTTGTCATACTTATTTACTTGTAGATATCTATAGAATAAAAAAAAATTAATTAATTATTTGTGATGATTGGCGTAAATTATTTATATCATGATAAAATATGTTTCCGAATATAAATTTGACTTATGAGACAATAAGACATTAATTGATTTCGAAAGCCGATACTTACAAGAATATCGATGAATCCAAAGCTGACGTAATATAATATCTAATATACATCTCCTCAGAAACACAGATAAAATATTTTGTTACAGATTGTATTTGAAAATAATTGTGGAATACAATTAAAATACAAAAATATTCGAATAAACAATATTCTGTTTATAACTCTCTTATCAACAATTAATCATTAAAATATAAGTATTAATAAAAACAAACTAAAAATACAATTCCTCAATCTTGTAAACATATTATATACAAATATACAAAATCGTTTTTTTTTTTTTATAATAAAGGAAGAGTTGGATATTTGTACCAGAAATCAACAAAGATATATCGCAATTAACGCTTTATATATTGTCAACATAGGTGGCTGGAAAGATACCAACGCACCCATTGCATTCACCCAACCACCAACCATCTTCCTGTTTCCGGTACACGGACAATAAGTCACCCGGTTGGAGGTTTAATTCGTCGGGTAAATTGGCTGTGTATGCGAACAACGCTTTACATTGTCCTAAAGGCACATTGTTACATTCTTCAGCTACACTACTGCCTTGCGAACTAAATTCATCTTAACAGAAAAATTGGATTATTTAACACAAAACGCACCAACTAAAAAGATCATATTGGCAAAGCTTAAGCTTGGAAATTAACTTACCAAAATCGGAATCATGTTGATTTGAATTACCATCCGCCATGCCTCTATCGTTCCAATCAGGTAATTCTGTTTCACAAACTTCATGCTTTGGACTTTTTTCGTGCTCGATAAATTCTTCTCTTAACCATTGCGGTACCTTTTACACAAAAAGGAAAGAAAAACATATAACGAAATTAAAAACATTTTATAAATACCGTAGAAAGAAAAAATAAAACATACTTTTAAAATACTTTGTTGTAAACCGGACTTGTCTCTAGTGACTGTAATGTGTGTTGCTAACGGATGACTTATCCGTTGTCGATTTTCCATTTCTGCCAATGCACCTTGGACTTTATATCTAGCGCCTTCCAAATACGTTAACATTGAACGCATCTAAACAAGAAACACTCTTATATACTAAATTTAATTTAACTACTAAGCAAATTGGTTGGAGCTTACGTGATAGAGTTTTTCTGTAACATTTTGTTGTGAGTCTTCAGCTCCAAAATTCGGTGTCTGTTTTATCGCTCTGGATAAATTTTCTAAACCGTTTTTCGATTTTCGTTCGCGTTCTAAATCTTGTCGGATTAAATGGAGAAGTTTTACCAGTGCCTAAGAATAATTATATTTAATTTGTATAATAAATAAACATTTGTATTGTATTATTACTTGTTTTCGTCGTTCTCGGTTCATGGCTAGGGTGATGTGTTCACAATAAAAATCAGGTAGCAATTGCTCTGAAACATGTTGTGAGGAATTTCTTAAATTGATAAATGCAGACATATCCTTTGATGGATCACTTTCCATTATAGGTATTCTAATTTTATCTGTGCTCTGGAAAATAAATAAGTGACACTTAAATCAAAAAATATATTTCTAAAACTAAACATACTTCTAAAACTTTTGGGCACATTTCACTACTATGATTCAAATATGAATTTAAAGTCGATTTAAGATTGTTTAATCTATCTTCTTCAAGAGTTTGGAAGGTTTTTGAGCCGCGCAAAACAGCAGATTCCCATTCTAATCTTGCTCGTTCCGCTCGGACACATAATGTATAATATTCGATATCAGCTTTTTTCACTGCATCCTCTGCTTTTCGTTTTTTACCTTCCAGCTAATAAATGTTCAAAATTGATTGAATACAAAATATTTACATTAGGTATTAGTACAAACCTTTGCACTTTCTTTGTCTGAGAGTGTTTTGTGATTGTGCATATGTGCTAATTGAATTAAACTTGTACTTCTAGATAATCTAAAAAGAAATTAGGACTAACGATAATTTATATCTTATAATACTTATATCTTACAACATAAAATAACAATTAAATTTACATTAATTATGAGTTTGATTAAGGATATATTTATGTATATAAATGAAACAATAGAATGCATTTGTTTGAGGAATAAATAATTGACAATTCAAACAAATATCAAGATGTCTAAAATAATTGGCATAATTACTTCATTAATGTATTATGAAAGCCAATACAATATATTGCAATATAAGCAAGAATTAATCTGATGCATATACCTAACATCTAATAGAGCATCTTGTAATTTTTCATTATCTCGAGCGCATTGGTGTGACTGTTTCTTGCTTTTTGCTTCAGCTGCCCGCCAATCAGACAAACCCCGAGCTGTTTTGTCAACAGCTCCTTCAGAGACTTTCCGCTGTTTATGTTGAGATTCTGTTAACTGTCTTAAAGGTTTGACTATTTCATCGCATAGGGCCGATGAAAAATGTCTATAGAACAAACACATATTACAATTTTACATGATGCTTACTTTTTCTTAAATTAAACTAAATTAGAATTATAATATGATCCTACAATGATTTGCGCCTGTTGTAAACACGTCTAAATCACTTCTCTACACTAATCTGCACGCGCGAATCATTGCTAGGGTTTATATAATTATAGTAATTATCATTTAGTCAAGATGAAGCATAAGATAATGATTTCACTAGCCTGTGTACTTCTGCCCTGGATTCCATATCTGTTGCGACGCTTTTCCACGCCTCGTTAAGACCACCGACTCCATCTCGACACGCTCGGGTCAATTTCCCACTTAATTTCGACAAACTCTTAGCGTATTGAAGTTCTGCTTCAGATCTATAAAGGTGACAAAGAAAACATTAATTTTGCTAAAGAAAAAATAATAATTTAATACATTTTACGACTCTATATATATATATTATTTACCTTTCTTGTAATATCGCAGACAACTCTTTACAAAAATCCCCTCCCTGCTTCACAAATCGTCTCAGATCTTCGAAGCCATTTTGACCCTAGAACAAAAATTAAAATGAATATTTATTTCGATAATAACAGTAATATAGCTAAATCATTCGTACAACAAGAACTCGGCGAAATTTAAATACAAGGTGCTCCATTCAGGCACGTGACGAGAGTCAAAAGCTCAAAGGTTACACGTAACACAACTAACCACCTCCTATCCCACCTAGTCTATTATAATATCCGGACGGACTCGATGGTCTATTGTCAACAATTGAAACATTTCCGTGTTCGCACGGTTTATTAGATAGGGGCATCCGCTTGCAACGGGCATCACTGCCTAAAATCACCGAGTGTACCTGATTATTATGTTTATTGTTCAATGGTTCTCCTTTGAAATAAATTACATACTCTGTACTGTTAGATAGTTAATTTGTGTAATAAGCAAACGTTGGTGCAAACACCAATGGTACCAGCTTTTAAACAATATAATTAAGAAAGATATCGACCCTAATATTTTCAATAAAGAACAATAGGTATTTTAAAAATGTACAGAAATACATATATCATAAGTGTACCTGTCCAAAAGTGTATTATATTTAATATGAAATATATCATGTTCGTAATATTATAATGAATTGAAAATTAATGACAAATACATATATAAAAATGCCAAAACACCCACCACACACGAATTCTTCACCTCAACCTACTATAAGCCCATCACAACCAACACATTGCCACAAGTGAATCTACATACAATCGTAACTAAATTAAAATTGACAAAATATAAACATCATCAGACATACATAGTTTACTACTTCACGGCAATGCCCTTTAATGACTCCATCGACATTCGCATATAAAATGCGAAGGTACTTCTCATGTGCGAGTTAAAGTTAAGTACCTTTTAGAATGACAACAACCAAAATACCGTAACTGACTTATACCGAACGGTGTCATTAAACCTTTTATTTCACCTGAACAAAAAGTCACTAACTACAAGAAAAAATGTCATTTTGATGTAATGACAATCATTTATTTTCGAGGTGAAACATACCTACCAACAAATGTTAATCATGTTGGTTGCATTCTTTTAAATTGGAAAACGGAAACAGAAAAATTACTCAGCTACTATTTCTATTCTTCAGTAGAAATACAATCAAATTATATTTTTAAATAGACAATTATATATAGTACACTAAACACTACTTAAAAGAAAGTTAGGTAAATGAAATATATTTATGTCATATTATTTGAGTTCTTACACCAAAAGACCATTAAAACGTCAAACCTATCAATTTGAAATAAATATCTACACATTTTATCACTGCATACCTAACATGCTATAAACGTCTAATAGAAATACATTTTAAACATTCCTTCGCTTAATTATAACTACTTAAACAAAATTAGATTAACCTTTTCGAAAAAAAGGTCGTTGCTTAAAGGTCCATTTAACTTCTGACCTGGATACGTAACACATCATATAACTATAGAATCAGATAAAAAAAAACAATAATCATAATAATCATTGTATGCTGACATCAGAAATCCTACAATCTACTGCATTAACCTCAATGACGACCATACTCATATGGTTCAATTCATAAACAAATTACTTTGTTCCTGTGTGGTATCATCATATATTTGTTTTCGTACTTCTATTATTATTATTATTCAACATGCGAATTCAGGAGATGAAAAAAGAAAATGTTTTATTACAAAAATCAATTCAGTAGCTAATATCATTATCACTTTTAGATTTTGATTCAAGATGGTGATATATTAAAGCAAATATTAAAAAACGTCTTAATAATATGAAAAATTACCTCTGTTATCATACGACTTCTTCTAAATGCACTTTTTAAAGTACTAAAATCAAAATCACTTCTGATTTCATCAGGTGATACCGACAAAGTGTTTCTTGATTCCAACTTATCAAGTTCACTATCAATCACATCACTAGTTTCGTCATCATTGCTCATATCAACTTTAGCAAAAAATGCATCATTTTTAACAATCTGCGATGAAGTATCACTGAATGATTCATCCCTTACTGCATTTGGATCTGAATTTTCTTGTCCGCGTTTTTTCCCGAACAATTTTCCCGATTTTTGCACAAACTTTTTACATTTATTCCGCGAATTCTGGTAAAACTGATCCAGCTTGATAACTTTATCGTTGGGTGTGTTTGCTCCTACTCTTTGTGCAGCTGAATGAACTGCAATCATATTGGTGACTTTGCTGCGTATGTTTATCCAGGTTTCCGGAGTTTTCAATCGCATTTGTGGTTTTCGAAGTAAGGAAGCTCGACGACTCTTTAGTGATAATTTGCTTCTGGTTTCACAGTAGTCCAAGTTCAGTGATGTGTCTTCTGCAACTTTTTCTTCTGGTTCTTCTAAAATGACATGATGTTGGATTATTTGACTTCGAGAAACTTGACTATCTCCTGAATTTCGTTTGTTATCATCTTCTTTCTCTAAAGAATTGAAATCATGCAACGATTGCGATAATCTTTTGTATGGTTTAGTAGGAACTTTGTATAGCCCTTCATCATCATCATCATCATCTATTCGAAGATCTACATCACTATCACATTTCAACAAATTGGATAAAGCTAGATTTTCTAAACTAATGTCGACATCGAACTCAACTACTTTACAGTCAGAAGTTTTACATTTGGTTTCTGAAGTAGGGATTTCATCTTGACTATCTGACATTGTAATGTCATTGCACTCATTTATTTCTATAGTTTCTTGATTTGAATCTAATTCAATGGGAGTAGGAGTAGCCAAAACGATTTTTACTTCTGATTTCATTTTCGGCGTAGAACTTCTAGGTTTAACATTTAATACTTCATACTCTTCCGGAGATTCTTGATTTAAAGATTCTAAAGTCTCTTCAAAAAATGAGAAACTTATTTTTGGAATATCATAAATAACAAACTCTTCAGTAATATCATCACTTTCTTTAGAAGTGTTCAATGAATTTTCAATATCTGCATATACATTTTGATCCAATTCCTCTTCCTCAGCGAGTAAAATTTCTTTCTTCTCGTACATTGGACTTGCATCTTCATACCTGGATTCTTGATCTGAATCAATGTCTTCTTCAGTAACTTCAGGGATGATTAGACTATTCGGTTTATTCTTCACCTTATCACTATAGTCACTATTAATCGTCAAAAAACTACCAGAAGTTTCAGAGCTTTTATTTTCAATGGTGTCGTTGAACACATACGAATTTTCATCACTGATATCAGGTTTGCCATCTGGACTTGAAGCACTTTTGCGGAACATTGTCGAATTCAATGTTGATACACTGACGCGCCATTGTTGTTTAGATATTTTATTACAAAACTTTTTCATGTTTAACATTTTATTATTATAGATCTGTGTTTTTATACGGTTTACATAACATCGTTTAATTCAACCTTGAATTTAATCTTCTCTGTTTACCTATGCTGTGTAATTAGTATACTTTTGTGATAGGTATAGTCTACGTCATAGTATTCACTACAAATACAAACCACGAGTTTTTATTTATTTTATATTAATATAGAGTACCTATAGACTTTTAAATATTCATTTCAGTTATATTTTGAATAAAATTGCCAGATATTATTTTTAGACTTGCATATCATAAGTTGATGTTTATACTAAATTAGACACTTGTTAGGCATTCAGCCAGTTCCGTACATACATATGCGTTTCATCAATATATAATTTTATATTCCAACCAAATTTAACTAATAAAATGCCAAATCATTTTGTTAATATAACCAAATTTTAAATTATCTTATTAAACATAATCATGTTTAGTTGTATAATATTGAACAATGCATTATATAACAATACAATTGTGTTTTAAAGTGAATGCATTTTGGAACACGTTTGTTATTAATTTTTTAATTATAAATTACCTATATAAGAATTGCAGCCAATTTTTTACAATTGAATTCGTTTAAATTTGATCTCTTTATAGTTATGCGTTTATAAAACTGTTGAATCACACTTTTGATATTACAATTCCATATGAAAATATGATAGCTTTGCCTAATCACAGTTTAATCTAGAGTTTCACTTTGAATTCAGTTCATAACGCGACCGCTTTGAACCAACTATCAAAATATTAAACATATTTTTTAACTTAAAAATAAATCAACCTCCCGCATCGCTAATAAATATCGCAAAAACTAGCGCAATTTTCACTTTCTTTTTACACCATCACCAGCACACTGGTAACTGGGTTTGGTTGCACAAATATTTACAATAACAAACAACTAATAACAATTGAAATGTTTCGAATTCGCGTCTGCTTTCACCTGGTGCAGTACCGCGCTGGTGTCAACAATTAACCGTCTTGACTTGAAGTGATTGACTGGTAATCGTGTATGCACTCACAAAAGGCAATGCACGGGGTTTCGTAGGATGATTGATGAATAATTGTTCGTGTTTTGTGTGAGTGAAACACACGACAAGATATTGGAGGAGCTGACGAACCGAAGTGGGTTGCACGATGCCAATGCAGGGATACCGCGATGATACTATTTAAAGAGAACACACTCGGGAACTGAAATGCTATAATTAACAAAAAGTTTCGTCCGCACATGTAATGTACTCGTGTGTATTAGTATGTTGTTGTATACGCAGAGGTTTTCAAACAATTCTGTTCAAAGAATGTCAAAGCTTTATTTTAAAAATGATGTATTGCTCTAATGCAATGCCGATGTTTAATTGTAATTGGCGTAACTTTGCGTTGAAATAGTTTTGTTACATATCATCACTTTACGAAACAGATTTGTTTTATTGTAAAAGATAATGATACCCGCAAACCATTAAAGAGAAAATATTACTCAATCCATATATAGTGCTGTAACTTAAACTATAGGGGTAGCCACAATTTTAATAAAATTCATTTAATCTAATATACATTCATTAATAGGTACATACATACATATTGTAGCAAATACTTACTTAATAGAAGCATTGTATAGCCACCATTATCATTCTATAATAGGTGACAAATATATGTGTACATACTTATAATTAGGTACATAAATCTTGAAATGGCGCAGATATGTCTACAAAATTAATGTTTTTAATAAAACCAATAATGAAAAGCAATTCGAAACCGATTAGAAAATTTATTTGGTGACAGGCAACTTTAGTTACTTACAAGCAGATGTTTTCTCGTATTTGAACACTAACACCGCAGACAACGGTTCATGAAGTAGAAATTAATACAATGACTAGACTTACGCGATATTTGATCTACTCAGTAACTCAGTAACGTGATCTAAAAGTCAATGAAACATAACGTAAGCACAGAATCGCACTAGGAAATATATAAGCCCTAATACTACTAAAACCAAAAATTCTAATCCAGATCGATATCCTTTTTATTCATCTGTATATACAGCATTGAAAAAAATTATAAATCAGTACGAATTAATTTAAAATAACTCAACACGCCATGAAATAAATATCTCTTATTACACACCTGGTTGAGTGTAAATCTTGTAACATAGATTAGTTTTTAAGTTTGTTAAGAGTACGGGACACGAACCTAAGACCACCAAGTCGCGGTTAGTGATTCCGTCACATTGGTCAGCACGTTAGTGCGCATATATGAACCCACGCATGTGCATTTAAAAATGGATGAAACATTCACTAAACAGTGAAAATTAGTGCACACGCACAGTTCAAACTCAAAGGTCACAGGTGATACATTAAAAGTTAATAGTATAGTTCATTTTTTTAAATGGCAAACTGTAATTAAATTGTTTAAAATTTAAACGGAATTATCTAACTTAGTTAATAATTTGTAAACGATCATTTGGTGAAAGTAGGCTAACAAATTTTGTACTGTACAATTCTAATAGTAAAACAATTTAATAAAATGTTTATTAAAACGCATCCGGTTAATGAAATCACTGCAATTATAAATTAGTACTATTAAATAACCAAATGAGCATCTCCGTTTGTCAACAGCACCCATTATTTGTACATGTGATTAAATTATGGTTAATTTTATTTGAACAATTGATATCCCCAACTCGAATGAATGTGCGGCATACGGGTAGCGGCCGTGACGTCACTGACCACCCGATCATATATTAAATTTCACATCCTGTTTTGTGCTTTTTATAACACTTGATACATCAAACATATGTATTAAGCATCGCTGTCATTGTACTATCAAACAAAGTGTGAAAACAAATAAAAAGATTAGATTTTAACATCCTTTTATTATTTGAGATATGTGTTTTTCTCAGGAGTATGACGTTATATCTATCCTACTACAATCCTACCACAAAATATTTCTCACGAATATTTTAAATTAATATACTTATTACTAATTTATATATTAAAGTTACGCTTTCATTATTTTTTTATATGAGGGCTAAATTCTACTATAAGGGGCATAAGCTATCTGGTTCTTATCATGTTTTATGGTAATTGTACGTTATTCGGAAAATGAGATCATTTGGTAACTGTGCGCATTTGTGTCGAAATTTCAAATGAAATACAACATTATTTAAGTTGGTTTTAATTTTCACTATTACATTCGTGATAGGAATATAACAATATAAGACCTTCGTGATAGTAATAAAGGATTTTCATGGAAGCATTTAAATATAATACTAGTTGGGAGCCACTGATCTGTTTTTCAGATATGTACATATTTTTTCTTCGTTTTCAATTGAGTTCATGTTGGTAATTATAACCTTCACTGTTGTTTCTGTTATTTGCAATAGTTTTTAGTTAGAAATTCAAATTTGACCTTGTAAATACACTGAACTTGGAAATTTAACCACAATACAATATAAATCAAAATATTATAATAATAAAAAATAGTCGCGGTACAAAAGATGTAATCTTTGTAAACAAAATAAAAAACTTTCTAGCAAAAAAATATAATTTTTTTAAATTTATATAATTCAGTTTTTGATTTTAATACATGAAAAAAATAGAGTAATTTATATAAGTTTACCAACTTGAATTTGAAAAATATAATAATAAATTATTATTGATACCTTTCCTGATTTTATTATTTTAAGTAACATTACATATTATTGTTTAAAGTATGAAATACTCCCAAAAGAATATTCAAAAGCGCCTAATACAATTTTTTTAATCATATTCTGTAGTTATTTTGATCAAACAGAAGTCAAATAATTAATTATTAACCTTGACATTAATTGTAATGAAACAATAAGCAATAATTAGTTGTTGTTTTTTTGTAGGTAATTTTTACTAACCACGCAGGTTTTCTATTGGTCAATAGACAATTTAGCAAAAACGGTGGCCATGGCAATGACAGTTTCGTAATTTTCATTATTTGATTGATTAAAAATATATTTAATTAATTATTAATGCCATTTTCATACATGCACATTTGATGCAATACCGAACATACTTAGTTCAGGTCAAACAAGACACAATCGTCTAACAGTCTGTATGAATTGCGTAATAAGAAGAATAACTTGAATTATAATAACTACTTGTTAAACCTTTGCATATAATATGAAAGAGTTTCACATTAGCATACATCATTAAAATAAAACGGAATAAAAAGTGCTGTAGAAGATCTTTTTGCTGACGAAGTAACCATTTCTCTGTACTTTACATCATAATTATTTACAAGTTGACAACTGTGAGATAGTTGAACCAACCTAAATTCAAAATGGTGTCATAGTAATTTCTAAGTACCCAAACACGTCGAACATTTTCAAAATTCAACAATAGCACGCAACTTACGACAAATTCACTGCTAATTATAAACTAAACAATTTTATAAATACTACTTTCAGATTTTCCACGAGTATCATATGAGAACTTCCGAAAGAAAGGTTCATAAATTTTGTAAACTATTTCCCATATGTTTAAAAAATTTATTTGAATATTCTCATCTAACCTTAACCTAAATATGTATAGTCAATATTCTCATCAATGATACCTGCAGTATTCTGAAAGTAAAATTATTTGTATGTGTGGGGGTCAAACCATGATTGGCACCGTAATTAAAAATGTTATTTAAACATAATTAAAATATTAAACACTTTAGTACCTATATCCGAATTTGAATGATGCTGGCTGTTATAGGTGGTATTTTTCTTATAACTAAATAAAAACATTTACGAAATAAGAGAATCCAATTATTGATTGTAAGTAACTTAATTTTAAATAAAGCTCTATTGGTAAAAAATAAATTATCAAACAGTTTATAAAAAATATTTAATAACTTTGTTTTCAAAATAAAATATGAATAAGTTTTTCTAGCGCCTCAAGCATCCAAATATCAAAAATACTTAAACGATTTTTATTTTTTGTGTTTTTTGTAACAGTTGAACAAAGTCTATCAACGGAACAACTCATAATAGGCATTGTGAAAAAATATGAAAACTATTGTCAATACACATAAGAAAATCTATAAGCAAATCAATTAATAATTATAAACTACCATTATGTATATGCAATAAATAAGGAACTAATAAATAAATGTCATTTATATTTAAATATTTGTAAATAACATAAATGTTATTGCACTTACAAATAGATAAATATTTAATAACAAATCAGGCATTTTTGGTACACAACATTATTTAAATAGCAATTATTAACGTAATTTTTTTTTGTATAGTGAATCGATACAGATAATCTGTTAAGATATGTACGGTTTTACAGATACTACGTCGTCTAGTCTCGGTTTTTTTGTAGTAATACAAATTTTTATAAGTTACAGATTTATTACAATAAAATCCCGCAAATATTTCTAAAGGAAGAAATCTATTTTTAAGTCAGAATATATTTAAATCTAGTAGCACTCATTACCGTTGTCGGTGCCCATGATTAAGATCAGGCAAATAAATAATACTATTTTTTATATTAATTAAACTTAAATTATGTATACCACGAATAAAAATTAAATATTGAAATAATAAATATAAGAAATAATAAAATGCTTTGTCCTTAAAAGGACTGCGTTAATTAATGTTATGCAAAACAACCTTGGTCATTTAGACTTGTTATGCACTACGCGGAAAATGTATGCATAAGTTGAAAATGCATTTCCCAGCAATAAATATTAGAGAACAAGAGAAATTATTGAAATAAATAAATGTAGTAAATTGCTATGAAAATTTTTAGAAAATGTGTTGCATTATGTGATTCACGTTGTGAATGCACTTTTGTTCAAATACACTTGACATGAAAATTAATAATTAAAAATTTGGTTAACATTTAGACACTTTGCACTGTCTATTATGAAGGTTGTTTGGATCACCTTGTTGTTTGGTTGATCATCGATTAAATATTTAATCACGATCACGCACAAATGATCCGTTTGACTTCCGTTACTTTCCAAATGATTTCAAATCGTTAATTTGAGGTTTTGAAGCAAAATGTGCCAATGACCTATGAACTTTAGGCAATTCCGAAATAAACGTTTAGATTATTATTATTTAGAAGAACTACAATTATCCTATTATACTAGGTATATAAATTTATGTTTAAAAGAAACATATATATATACATTTTCTACAAGGTTATTATGCAGGTATTTCTCAATAACCTTTTCTTTTTTATGGATAAAAAAACATTCATTCAATTTTATTATTCATTTCTATTCTGATTGAAACAATATCATTTTTAATTCTTGATGCGCTATTTAAATATCAAGTCATAAAAACGGATTTTTTTAAATATATTATTAGTTCCTGTATCTTCTATATTTATGAGTCGATGCCATTCTGGGCAAGTAGTGATTTTAAACATGTAGCAAATACAGCATTAACAAATTCAAAAATAAAAACAGCGAGCTAGAAGCACAAACGTTTAATGTGCGAAAAATTAGTCTATTATGTATATATTATTTTTAAAATACATCACTTTAATTATAAACATTAGTAATTTGATCTAATATATTTGAGTATTATCGCTTTCTAACATTCAGATCTTATCTTAAAAAATTGGTTTCCATATTGTTCATGTACCTAATAATGTACACCTTTGATAACCTAAATTCAATTTAGTGAAATCGTCATTCAGATTGTTGTCTAATATAATTTTTATTTTCAAAATATAGGGCATGTGTTTTGATATCAGTGCGGCACGAATTTAAAACGGTTTCTGTCTACGAAAAACAAATTTAAATACGATTAAAATCATTGCTGCGTATCTAGATATCTCGAGAATAAACCAAAAGAAAGTAGCAAGGGCACAAACAGATTTTGTTTTGCATATACAAATATTTGTACATAAAATAAAACATACTAATTTATTATTGATTTATATTAAGCATTCATCGGACGTTTTAATGGTCAAATGACGTCCAAGTATTTAAATGTCATATTAGAGGCATTTTCATCTAAAAAGCGCATTAATGTACAGAAACCAACGATACATCACCGTCCGCATTGACCTACAACTGACAACGCAATGCGGTGACTCTTAACAACATTTTCGCTAATTTGTTGTATCATTATTTACTATGTGTATAAATTATTATAATATCGCATAAAATTACTGTTTTTGCAAACATGACTTTCAATCTATTAAATACAAATACTAGTTTATACATTTTGTCCCATTTTGAGCTTTTTCAACAACCGTTTTGAATCATTCCGAAATAGAAAGTCTACTGAATGTATGGTTTCTTATTGAAAATATCTCGTAAACAGATAAACAATAAAAAAATTCAGAAGCACACATAAAACATAACGTAATACGTATAGAAAAATATGAAGCCCAGCTCTGGAAGGCAGGACTGTTGATCAATATATTAAGAGGAAGAAGGGAACGTGGTGTAAAACCGGCTGTGAGGGGGCAAACCAGACAGCGAGGCAAAACCGGACGTATGTACTTGATAGCCAGTCATCTGAGGCACATGTGAAGCGATTGTTATTCGTTTTAAATCCAGTTGTAGTGCTACAATAATCGCAGGTTGCGAAGAAATATTAAACTTTATTCGTTTAGGTATGTGTACTATTATTACAGCTACATTTTCATAAATAACACTTTTTACTCTGTATTTTGCATTATGGAAATCTCTATGAGACTCCTAGTTCGTTGTTACGAGCTGCAGCTGCGCTGTACCATAAAAGAAAATTATATTTTGTAAGGCAAGCGCGTGAACGCATAATAAACGGATAAAATTAAACACATTCAGTTCATAGCGGTGTTGTTCCAACACTCACTACGTGCATCAATAAATAATATTAGCATAGTTATTTTGGTAGTTTAAAAGTTGTACTTAGTATATCATTCAATATTTGTATTGATATATATTTTTGCTGAGAACTAAAAACTAACAAAATTGTATGTAGTAATTTAATTCTTCAATATGTAAACTGATTTTTATTTCAGTTTATCGAAAATGAGAGTATACAAAAGGAAAACAGACCGACAGAACTGGTCCGAAGAGAACATGAAGAAAGCTATCGAAATGGCCATAAAAAAAGAAAAAGGTCTTAGAAGCATTTCTATTTTATTCAATCTGCCAAAGTCCACCTTAGAAGATCGAATGAAGAAGATCAAAAAAGGTTTTACCATTACAGAAGCAGCGAAAAAAGGATTAGGCCGTCTAAAAACCGTGTTTAATTTTGACCAAGAACGGCAACTCGTTGAACTCATGAAGGAAACTCAATCATACAATCCCACACAAAAAGATTTGCGGCGAATCGCATTTGAGTTTGCTAACAAACATAAAATACCACACCGTTTCAACACCAAAGAAGGATTGGCAGGATCAGATTGGCTTCGAGGATTCTTGGATCGGCATACGGATTTTTCAGTAAAGACAAAGCAATGCAAAAATAAAGATAATCAAATTGTCAAGATGGAAATCAATCCTTTAGAAGTCCAGCAATTTTTTGATGAATTACAAAAGATAATGGACAGTTATAAATTTGAAGCTTCAAAAATTTATAACGCAGATGAAATAGGATTAATAACAGATACAAACGGACTTTCAAGATTAATTGCGTTGAAAGAAAACACTCTATCATTAGCGGAACATGATAAGCTTGTTACTGCAGTAGTTTGTTATTCAGGAACATGTATGTTTGTGCCACCAAAACTTAATATATGTCCTGGATACAAAACAAATTTTATATCCAATGCCACTTCAGTGAGTCCTGAAAACACTTGGACACAAATGCAAAGTGATAGCTTTGTTGATTGGCTGAAACATTTCATCAAACATATAAAGCCATCCAAAAATAATCCAGTATTACTACTACTGAATAAACTTTACGTAAATAAATCAATTGAGAACTTTTCTCGTGAAAATGGTGTAATACTTTTAGGGATTCCGTCAGAATTTACTGAAAAACTACAACCTCTTGATATAAGTTTTATGGGTTCGTTGAGTAATTATTATAATGTAGAAGTGAAAACTTGGGCGCGTGAAAATCCTGGAAAAGCACTAGTATCAGTTCAAATGTGTAGTATGTTTGGAGCAGCGTATTGTAAGGCTCGCGAGATGGCTAATGCGATAGATATAGGGGATTCTGGGTTTAAAACATCTGGGATTATACCACTAAATCCTAATTTATTCCAAGGGGAATCTTTTCAAAGTACTAGTTTCTATGAAGTGTATATATCTAAATATGAGGAGACTGATGATAATATTGGGGAAACCTCAGACATGGACATCTAAATTAGATATGTATAGAAAATAAAATATAATAAATTATGATCACAAAAAAATTGGCGCAGAATTATATTAAGTCTAAAACAAAATCTATTGTTTGTTGTTTATTATTAAGTACCTATTTAAAAATATATATTTAATTACTCTAAAGAAAAAATGTGCAAGTAATTTAACCTGTGATACCGATTGTACCTCATGTTTGTAACAATTTTAAATTATGTACAATTACATATAATTTTCGCGAACATATAGTAATAACAACTTTCATGAATACGAGCAATTCATTAGTTAGCTTTACCGTGAACTAAACGTGACTGAAGATATAAGAAATGAACATATTTCCATCCAATAAGTATGGAATACAGCAATCATTTCTGTTTTTTTGAAAGGTGCATATTTCTGCGCGTATTGAACAGCTGACAGTTTAGTATATTAATCCCGTATAACATATGCATTGACATGTGTTGATTTCTTTTTTCAACAGTATCAAAAACAATGATTGAGAAAGTGCAATACTGATGATAATTACCATTTACCAACAACTGATTGATTAACCCCGCATCGATCAATACCCAATACAAAATATTATTTATTTTACATGCATTGCTTTCTTTTATTGTATACTGCAATTGCAATGTAACTTATTTTATTAACAAATGATTAGTCCCACATAGATTATAAGTACTTAATGTTTTATTTAAAATTTAATAAAATATTATGGCGTGGCAACATATAACTTTAGGTTGTTTTTTCCTATGCAAATATAACATTGCGTGTTATGTCTTTAGTAAAATGACTTAAACCCCATGGCAATAACTAAATTAGTTATAATTGTTAATATAATTATAATTGCAAATAAATTTAAATTAAAAACTCTACTATAATTACAGTAAAAATAGGAAACACAACTAATTGAAACAATGTATAGTCGCAATTAAGTTAACCTTCGATTTTCACTGGCAAAGTGTATAATATCGTGAATGTCAGTTCGTTCAAGTTCTTCTTGTCGAGTTGAGAAGGTATTAGAGAGACAATGAGAAAAACCTTTCTTCCATTGTATTCCGGTTACGTAGCTGAGAATAAAATATTATTATTCACTACTTTCTCCAAGCTGTCTACTCCGTATATTGTATTTTGTAGTAAATAATAAAGACACTTGGGTTTAAATAATATACCGCTGCCCATGTCCATATACCATCAAAGTAATAGTTGGTAAACAAAAGAAATGGACATTAACTTAACAGCCGCGTCAAAAGCCGCGAAGGCCGCTTTAAGTGTTTATTTATACTTTTGTATTTGAGTACTTCTTTTTATCTAAATATATCTTGTTTTTTACCTGTACGATTTTATCAAGTAATTTATTTTGATAGATCATTCATAGATTTGAAAGTTATACACTTAAATTTTGTTACATTCTCATAAAAAAGAGTATCAGAAGTCAGAAAAACTCTCATTTGTTAGATGAAGAAATACATATAACTTGAGTCGTTTTTTGCAAAAAAAGATCTCTTTTATAACATTTTAATTTATTTACGCGATATTAAATACCAGCATTTTACTAAAATACAAATTCCACTATTCATTACATAATACACAACGAATAGGTAGCATATAAATCATTCTTCTTTTAAAGAAATCGATTATTATCTAACAGTCATGCAATATAAATTACAATATAATTCCACTAAACATACTTTTGAAATCTCCAAAGCGCTAAACCGGTTTTCTTTCATTATTTCGCGTGCTTCAAACGCCAATGAGACAATTTACATTCGAAATAAATACCCATCCACTTACCACAAACAATTCTTACGAAATGAGTCAAAGCAAAGACAGGCTAAGGGAAACGAAGGTTCAAGATTTCAGGTTGCATTCACATAATCTAAATTTGGACGC
This sequence comes from Nebria ingens riversi, assembly GCA_018344505.1. Classification (NCBI taxonomy): domain Eukaryota; kingdom Metazoa; phylum Arthropoda; class Insecta; order Coleoptera; family Carabidae; genus Nebria; species Nebria ingens. Next base: position 20,477 of record JADQWA010000544.1, read on the forward strand.
ATATGAAAACACAGGTGCAATGTGAACGCATCACGATTCGTTCCAGTGACGTTCGTGAAAGATGCACTGACAAAGATTACTCTAAATGCTGACATTTAACCAACACATTAATTATCGCAATGCATATTTGCATACTGCATACTTGTAGTTAGTTCGAAATAGAACATAAATAACGAAACGGCAAATGTTGCGCTTATAAAGTTACTTAACTTTTAAATGGCAGTAAATTTTCTTTTTATCCCAAAAATAACAAAATAAATTACATGTGTCGTACAAAACAGTGTAGGGCACTCCATATACTTTTAAATTATTTATAGGAGGTTCATATTTAACGACTAGAAAATAATTGAGTATTTCAAAATGCAATTTAAGGCAACATATTCCTAATACGTTGTTACACGTAAATAAAACATAGGTACCGGGGATCTAAAAAGTAATTTTCATTTTAGTTGTATTAAGTTTTACTTTCGAAATCATATATGTACATTTGTAAGTATTATCCGAGATAGTTGATGAGACAAGAAATGATGTCTTCTTTCGGTTATATGTCAGTGTTGTAATAAATAGAAATTTTCGGGTTGCGTTTGTAATTTTGTGATGGGGTCATCGCGTTTTACAATTTTGACAAGATACAATATTAGATATAACATAGAAGTATGTTTGTTAAATTATGTAATAAATTTGAGCGAATAATTTAAAACCACTTACAATTTTGGAGAGATTGATTTCAATATTTTTCGTGATCATAATATTACTTCATATAGAAAAATAAAAAATATAATTAAATAGCAATTTTTAATTAACTGTGGTACTCTCAAAGTGAATTCGAAAAAATCTATATAAATTATACAATTTAAACAAAGTGATTTATATACATACATCTAAGCACGTATATGTGTCTAAATCGCCACTCATGTTCCGTTCCATAAACAGATTTATGCTGAACTTTCTGAATAGATCACACTAATCTACCTATGTATATCGATTTTGTATCGCTATATTTTGACACATTCGCACGTATTATTTTGTTGTGTATATAATAATACCGCGCAGTGACGCGCAACTCCGCAGCCACTGTACCACTTTTGGTAAGACAAAAACCAGAATAGAAAGTCATTAACCCGGTATTTCATAATCCGCGACACCAATATTTCATTCTATATATTATAACCAAACATAGCTCCGGTTTCATACGATATTCATACAAATGTAGTACTAAAAATTGCATTATGACGTTTAAATTGTCTATAGTCTTATACGTCTTATAACTGGTTATTAATATTATGGCTAACCGAAAAATAGTTATGCTAAATTCGCGTCGCACAATAGTGCAAAAATCTACATGTATTTATCAAATATCTACACAGATTAAACAAATAATATCATAACAGGAACTGTATAATAAAAAATATACTTTTCCTTTTTTTAATCAATACATTTTCTAAACAACAATATTAGTTGTAAATACATTATAAGAATAAATATTATAATAAAAACAAACACATATAAACACTCGTGCTTTCTTTTGTTGTAATGCCTACTCGCGTCCTTGCAGAGAATGCAAGTTATCTGTCATCGTGCCGCAACCAATAAAGTAACAATAGATATATGTGTATAACCGCCATGCAGATGCAGGAAACGGCATCATATATAGTGTGTAGGCTAATAGTTGCACAACTAATTATGATAATGCAGCTACAATACGATCGTAACTTAGATTGTCCATTATTGTGGTATCCATAGACACACACACACACATACATTTAATTCTAATTCGTCCATAATCATTAAAAACCGCAATTGTAGGCGCATGTTGGTAAAATAGTTTTATTTATTATAAAAATGATCTTCGTTAGAAAAGAAAATGATTTGAACCTGATTTGATTTAATGGTTTAAGAGCAACATCAGTACCATTCTAAATTAATATTTAATGACGCGACTGGTGGCTTAATTGAAAATAACAGTCTTATCCTGATTCAATTGTAAATCAGATAAATCACATAAATACATTTCATAACAAATGAATTCTTAATATATATTTGATTACAAAATGTCTAATATCTTTTGTAAGATTCCAAGCTCATTTTCTTAAATAAACATCTGAAAAGCTATAAGTACTATATTAAATGTATGCACTATTATGTAATAAAACAAGAATATATACGACTTATAATTAGAAAATCACTTTCATCACACGATTTAAAAAATTTAAATCAAATTGCTTAATAATAATCCCACTAAGCTTAGTTTCAAGGTCTGGCTGTCATCTCTAAATGGTAGGCCTACAACCTACAGGTTTAACATGAAGAAAATAGAAAAAAATCCGATCGGACCATGTAAGACTTCCATAATATTTTATACATAAATTGTAATTTATCTGTAAATGTGCACATTTATTGTAAATGACCAACAATTTGCTTATTGCCATTTATTTCAAAATTGTGTATTTTGACAATAGTACAATTATTTTATAAAACACTACTAATTTAATTATTTCGTTTCGAAATATTAACCTTTCATGTTTGGAATATTTTTAGGCCTACGGCCTACCTATCAGTAAAAGTAGAGCGGTCCAATAACATGTACGAAGTTAGCTTCACTTGAAGGATTAGATAATGAATAATCGAGTTTTAATTTCTTTAGTTTATTGTTTCTTTTGTTCTGTTTTAGTTGTAATATTTACAACAATATATATTGTGAGTGTTTTACATTTGGTATTATGAAACCGTTTGGATTTGAGTCGGAAAAAATACAATTGATTTATTAGAGCAAAGAGAAAATAAAAGATACTAATATTTTGAATGACTATAAATTATATGAACAGTTGGGAAGTAAATTATATAATATGTTATACATGCATTTATTTCTGCTATATGTGACTGTTATTATTTTCTTAAACGTTAATTATATAAGAATTATAACATGCAATATGTGTCGAATATATTAGAATCTGTACAGTGAAAATAAAAAATATATATCTGTAGTGTCTTGTACAAATGGTACTAAAGTTATTATATATATATATATATATATACATATATATATATATATATATATATATATATATATATATATATATATATATATATATATATATATATATATATCAATATGTTTTTAAAAACATCTTGCAATATTCTAATACAAATGCATTATTTGACTACACACATATGAAATGTGTGAATTCAAAGACCTTCTCTAAATTTAGTGGAAGAAGCATTTTTAATGCACGCTGACAACATAGCGTTGTTTAGAATGTGTTTGGCATTATACCAAAATCATTTATAAAAGGTTAATGTTATCTCAGACTGACAGATTCAACACACTCAAAATATCAGTAGCTGTATTGATTTATTGGACATGTAAAACAAGTGTAGTGTGCAAAAAATGACCTTCGTTATCCATAATAACTTCATATATTAATTGGTATATGTTATGTTTCAATTGCGTTTTGACGTAGGCTTTTGGACAACATTTTTCAAGTTTTTTTGTAGCGAAATTTTATACTATCTAAGACCGTTTTGCCTGGGACATATTCTGCGAGTTTTGATTGACTTAAAGTCAAAAATATGTATCACTAATTTTGAACAAGAACTCGATATCCTGTTGGTGTAAGAATGTTTTTTTTATTAAGTGCAATGTAATAATAAAAATATGTTTCCTATATTGTTCAACGTGGTCGTTGTGAAATAAAAGCTGCGACACATGTTTTAATTTTAATAGAACACGAATATAAAAATAGATTTTATCATAATATAGTTTTGTACTAATTGAAGGTTTGAATATAAATTAAATTGACATTTCAAATATATATATTACATTCAAAAAAACGTAAGTCAAGCAATTTTTTAAAAAATCGAGTAAACACAGCCAATTAAAATCACTTTCTACAAACAAGTTCCAAGAAATAATTGAATTTTTCAAATAACCACATAAAAAAATACATACATATATAATATTCTGTACTTTCAAAAGACAACTTCAAGTTCATAAAAAACCATTTCTCTAATTACTTGCGTATTTCTAATTCGCTGTATAATTTTTAGTTTAAAACGATTACAATTTGTATAAATTTGCATATCATATATTACCACTTGTCCAGATATAAATATGATATTTCGAAATTGGCTACTAGAATATACCTAGTTAATAACAATATTAGTCTTAAATTAATTATACCTACGCAATATAGTATATAATTACTTAATACTTCCAATTTAATTAGTTGATCAAAAATTTAGATATGAATGATCCAATATATTAGAAAGTGCGTATAACTATCAAAATTGTAATATAGAGTCATCTTAGGTGACCAAAAAGTATCACCCAAAGGAAAATGTATCAGATTTTTGTGTAAAATTACACAACAACTTTGGATGTTATTTGTTGAAAACAAGTTGACATTTACCCACGTAGTATATATTCATACAGAGAAACACATTCATATGTATGCACATATAGATACGTGGGTCGTATATTTACGCAGCTACGTAAAGATTTTTATTACAAAGGCTTCCCGCTGATTATGTAACAATTACTTATTGTGTCATACGGTCAACCTCTATCTAAGTAAATAATATCAGTTACTAAGTGTGTGGTAAATAACGACGAAAATAAATATATGCCCAAAAAACCAAAATATTACAGTAGGTACTTGAGTTGTTTTGGTTGCTCTAGTTACGTTATATATGTATAATACAATGGAAGTGATATTAGTTGGTTTTCGAATGATTTTCTTGGATGTGTTTAATGAGTGATATCTCGTGATGAAAGTAAAATGTTGTTGTATTATATAAAATATAAGTGTTGCATATACATAGATAGGCATCATTTTCTTTTATTCGTGTTTCGATAAAATTTAAATACGGGACTGATCTAAAATTATGTAGGTATGTTGTTGTTTTAGATAAGGTGAAAGTTTTATAAAGTGCCTATTAATGTATTTCTAGTCGTTTTTGATGTGGACTCACTCATCCCAAATACATAAAAGCATTTACTAATTTTGTTTCATAGTACTAGATTATTATCTAAAAACAACAAGCATTTCTTACGGTTTCAGAACCTCTAGTGACGTAGCCCATATTTACCTTTTGGGCAGTGTAAATAAATAAATAAATGTGTTGTTGATGTAAATCACACAAACTGTGAACAAATAGGGTGCGTTGTTCTACTTTTGTTCTTATATTATACATTATTGTTCAAATGGAGCAATATTTCTGTTGATATGCACCTTTCGTAGTTCGACCCGTTGGCACGCCCATGGTACCGTTGGTCACTGACTGAAAAGTATGCCTACGTAAAGGCTGAAGTTACAATACAGAGTACAGACAGTAAACCTTAAATAAGTAGGTGTCTAACTGTCTAGCGCGAAATATTCTATATATTTTATTGTTACTATTATAATCAGATAAATATCTTCAAAGATTCGTAAACATAAATCAAACAAGATTTAAAGTAACATACTCTAATTTCATCATATATGTATAATAGCTGCGAAGAAATGTAGGTGTTGGTGTATGTTTTTCTAATCATAATAAAATAATATAAAAACTTAATTTTGATATTCAACCAACACAAATAAAAATAACCGCAGTTCGCTCAAATATATTCATGAATGTAAATAATTTGCATAAACGCCAAGTAAATAATAACGATATATAAATAGTAGATTATAACAAATAATAAAAATATTACGCATAACAACATGCATCGCCTACACAATTTACGACACACCTGCAAATGATGACTAAGTTCTACAATTTTGCTAAAGGTGAATCCGAAAAATATTCATCACTAAACTAATAAAAACCTATAATCAAATCTAACCTGGTTACAAAACAATATAATCATTTAATTATATGTTTTGGTTGATAACCATAGCAATTGACAGCAATTCAAAAATATATATATTGCCAATTTTCTACGGTCTATTTGGTCAATGAAGGCTGACCCTACGATTATGTGAGAGCGCCTCCGGTAATTTAAAAATATTGCTGAATTAGTAGCATCCTTATATCTATATACTTGACATTATTTATTTATTACGATAGGTCGTTTTAGCAAAATATAGAAATTATTTTTAAAATTCAAATAAATTAAAAGGTACTTATTGCAAGATGAAAATATTATTTATTGTCCATTTTCATAAAAAGTTGTTTGAGTGAGAACCGTAAAACTAACTTTTATATTTAGTTATTCAAGTGTGAACAAAGTGTTAATAAAAGGTCAATTTTTATTTAAAATAAAAAAATGTGGTTATTTAAATATTAATTTAAAAGTTATAAATAAACTACTGAATATATCAGTCAGTGAGTAACGCGCGATTAGCTACAAAAAGCTCTATCTAGATTTAAATACCACAATCTTAATATTAATAATTATATAAGTTTTTTTCAATGGTCATTTTATTTTTGACGACGCCGAGGTACGAATTTATCTTATTGAAAATGCTTCATTTACTTAAGCTCTCTATAATATATTTATTTTAAAAATATATATGGTACATTAAATAAGTTATCAAATGTTTAATTCGTTTTGAAATGTTTAATAGACCATTTCAAAACATCTCCAAGTATCTCGTTTAAAAACGATTTTTTAGAAATTTCTTCCGAATAAAAACACATAGTAACGACTTCCTACATACATATATTGTTGTATTATAAACAACGCAGCGTATGAATGAGATTTCATTCTAATTAGATGGAAGCACACATTTCATATTATAATTACACATAAATGATTGGATTTCATCACGTATAGAGCATTTTAATTTAAGATGCTTAACTGTATTAAATGTAAAACAGTAGATTGAAATTTTAATATATTTAAAAAGCAAAAATTAGAAATATTTTACTAGCACAGAGGGCAGCACCATACACACATCATTCCAAGCTATAAGAACGTTATTCGCGATTCAAACTAAGGAGGTATTTAAGAGCTGTAGGATTTTTGTTACAAGTGTCCTAAAAGCAAAACGCAACGAGCGTGTTAAGTATATATGTAAATGTTTGTGTTCTGTCACGAAGTAGGGAACCGCTAACAATACTGTAATTGTTTGCACAATCATCAAACACAGCTAACTGTACGTACGACATATTGAGGGCCCCTCGATGTGGGAGCCGACTCCCTACTTCTGATCCGGTCGACATTGCGATTAAATCGTGTGTTTTTCGCGGTGAACCGAGTTACTCCGTGACGAGATGTCGTCACCAGTTACTTTTTTATTGTGATATGTACACACATATGTGAAGCAAGTGCCTTGAACTTGAAATTGGTTCTAGATGTTTTTGACATCTTGTAAGTTCAATGTTACTGTTTTGAAGTAACATACATTGGTTTTTATTCGTATACCTACTTAATTTAAAACTACGTTTTTTAACACTTATGAAGAAACTGTACTAATATAATTTGTTTGTATACATTTCATAGAATAGTTTTTAAGACTTTACTAGAAATTTAAAATGGACTAAAGTTAAGATTTTTTAACAAACATATTTTATATATGTTTTTATTTAATTTTTATTTCAATACACAATTTATAATTCCGACAACAAATATAGGTAGACGTTATAAACGCACAATGGTGCAACTGGCCAATAAGGAAAGTAAATTTAAGTATTTGCTAAGTGAATCCACGTTTAACATTTAAACTAATTCACTTTCACTGTCGATAAATTAACAACCAGAACCATAACACAAAAAAAAATTCGAATTATATAAACACAATTCCAAAATTCCTAAATATATTCGCGGATATCCTTGCATCTTATAATACTCAATTCATTCATCATTGATTGCAATGCCGATTGCCGACAACATATTTGTACATTACGGAAACGAGGCGTAATAAAATAAGCTTATCGTCGACGTAGGGCGTCCGTGCATTCCTCGTTCGCAACAATGGCCCCGCAGACCGGAAGTGAACGGGATGCGTGGCATAGTACGGTGATTGCGCACGGTCGTATGATGATGTTTGATGAGTGTACCGACCACGATTTCTGCCGGAACCAACAACAACACACAAAGTGTCTGTTTCTATTTATGGCATACTATAAAAAAAAGGTGAACAACGAGAAATCACAGTGATCACGTCCATCGAAAAGATATCTTTTAACTGATTAAGAAGTTTCTTGATTTGTATCTTATAGAAGGAAGAATATTTACTAAATGTAATATAAACCTATATATTACAATTAGATTATTAGTTTAATTCGTATTTCTTCTTTTTTAGATTGCACAAACATATTTAAATAAATTCTAAAGATGAGTAGTCTTTAGCATGAAAATATATTTAAATATGCATATGAAAAGAATCGTAATAATTCAATAACATGTTACGCTGTTATGAACTAGGTATAGAAAAAAACAAACAGCAATGTGCACAAAGTTAGAATTCGAATAATTCAATAATGATCATGCAATCTCCATGCAATTAACAATGAGAGTATAATGTGAAACAACGGAAGTATTTTCTACGGCTTTGACCTATCATGAATCAGGATAAACCCGTTCATTACACTGCTCACAGCTCACATAATAAATACTGTTGAATTTCTTCACGCTGTGCTTTTATTTAAATGATAACTCTATTTGTAATATTCAAATAGCGATCACGTTATCCATTTGTAATATAAGTGTTGTATTTTATCAGCGTTCGCTCTACATTCTCCATTTTACGCACAACACAAACGACAATTGCTAGTTTAGTTAACTGTACTTGAGAACATGATATTATTTATATAGTATTGTCAAATGAAATGGTTTATTGTGTCAAGTACCTTCTGTTGTTATTGTTAGATTTGGCAAATGGTTATTATGGGTTAGATAACGCACATAACTGTAAAAATTATGCGAATGGGATCGTTTTTAGTTCACTATAACGAGCCTTAATAATAATATACAAAAGTACGAAAGTCTACATAAATCTAAACACAAATTAACATCTATATTATATATAGTTTATGGGAAAGTGATTATCTTTAGAAATCTAAAACCACATACGGAAAATCACAAATTTACTATTAAATATTTTTTTGCATAACACGATAAAATAAAAAGATTTCTTCTGTGTTATTATTGATGGTTTGACATTTACAGATTGTATTTGTTAACACACAACTTTAATAGTATGATGGAAAGTTAAGAGATTTTAAAATTGATATCTTTCTACTGTATAACTATATATTATAGACAGATAGATGGATAGTGGTTTAGGAATAATCACAAATATACAAACTTAATCGAATATCTTTACCCAGTCCTTTCATTTTCACTTTTTCTGTCATAAAATTCGCATCTTATTGCTTATTCGAAGTGAAATCGCTTTGATACCAATTCATAATTAATTTTGTTTATTCATCTATTTATAATTGTCAAGATTTCTATATAATAAATTATATTCAAGCAATTATTGTGAAGATATGTACGTTTTTCTTACATTTTTATTATCAAGGAATGAATTAACATCAATTAATCAATAATTTTATAAAAAATATTAAATTAATATTAATAGGTACAGGTAAAATTAGAAATTATCCCAAGGAGTACTTTACTCCTAAATATCTATTTTTCACTTCGTTAAATATGTATTTGTAATTACGTAAAATGACGAATAAATTACTTTAAATCATCTGAGGTATTAGTCTAGGTATAGGTATATAATAGTCAACAAAACACTAATGTTTAAAATTCTATAAAAAATTAACTTAAAAATGCCCAAAAAATGTACGAACCTTGATGAAAAGTATTTAATAAATAAAAATATATAATAAAAGAATATATAGGTCGTAATATTGAAGCCACGGTCATACTATACACAATACAAAATATATCTTCATTTTGATCAAAATTACAAGTAATAATAATAATAATAATGAATTTAACGTAATCAAAAAGAGAAAATAACAGTGTAGCATTAAAAAACAAGTCATGAAAAGTAAATGACAAAATATTGAAATAGGGTTTAGATGAATTATATGGTTTATCGACGAAAATAATATGAGACATTGGCACCTAGACATTGAAAGTCAGAAAGCAGAACAGTATGACAACATCCCGTATAATTCAAGGCAAGAGGATAACTTTCCATTTTATTGTTGTATAAAACGAAACTTAGTAGTATTAGTAAGCGTCAATTTTGTCTTGTTTGTGTAAATTAACAATTTATGTGTCAAGATGCAATATGGCATTTCGTAAAGGCGACACTTGTGGAAATAGGTGCGAAGTTGATAATCGACAGGAAATACCAATTATGTAGGCTCGAGGCGTAAATATTACAAAGAAGGGAAATTGCAAATATGTTTATAAGTATTTTCAGTGCAACGTTGAACAAACATTGTACAATGTTAGGAAAATCTGTTACCATTTTAGTAGTACGAAAAGTTAGTTACCGCAAGAGATTTTTATTTATGAAAAATTAACCAACCAAATTTTTCATTATGGTATACAAAGCGTATGCAGTTTCATAATAGAAAAAATGGCGTTTAAACACTTTAAGTAGACCTAGTTTTTTATTGATAATTTTTGGTAAACTGAAAAAACACGTATGTTCAATGAGGCGTGTTATTGAAAAGAATCCCAATAATAATTATTTAATTTAACTATGAAACACAACGTGTAAGTCAGCTCGAGCCTAAGGCCACTTTCTATAAACTTTACACTTAAATAAATAACATATTATACAAAGGCTAATCCTGCGTCTATATTACATACATAGGTATGTATTACGGTTTCCTGGTTTATTCGGAAAAAAAATTTAACCATAAAGGATTGGCATTCAAAAAGTTATATCACACTTAATAATGTATTATTCAAATAAAACTGAACATATTTTATTGTTTAAACTATTTGCATAATTTCATAACTATATTATATACCGCGTAAACAACCAAACACAACTATTAAAATAAACAACGAAAATAGAGTCAAGTGTCGCATCGAACAAAAATAAAAATGCAAACTAAAAAAAATCTGTCTGTGTGTAACTAGTACAAATCATAAAACCATAACTTTAAGGTCGATTCTGAACCAGAACGTTTATAACTAACCATATAAGTGTAATACATAAAGTCAAAATTGAACTATAAAAATAGGAATCGAGAATAAAAATAGTATTGTTTTATACAGAATATAAATGAATAACAAAAAGAAGTCATATATGCTCAAAGTTACTTTAAAACTCACCAAAGTATTATCCAAAGCAGAATTAAAACAATAAAATAACATTCTACCTCAAAATATACTAAAACTACAATGAATCTAAGCCACACTAAAAATCAAGCTGAGACAAAGATCTATTGTCTTACCTCCCACTGTTAAATAAATGTATAATAACAAAAAAAAAAAAAATTTTAAATATAATTAAATGCAGTTTTTTCACCACTTCTCAGCCATTCAAAGTTTTTAAAAAAACAATATCACAGCCTACTTTAAATTACACTTTATTGATACAAAAAGATGTGTAGCAAAAATCCTTTCTCTTTCACAGTTCAAAGTCATTATAATCAAAATAGCATCAATTAAAGAATCGTAGTGTTTTATTGTATGCATATGAAGAAGAGATTGGTACCCTATATGTCATATGGTAATTTGAAATATTCTATCCGAGCCTATACAGCATTGTTTGAAATTGTACTTGTGTTTTATTATAAAACCAATCAATTTAATAATGTTTACAAGTTCTTTAAATCTCAGCACATATGTAGAAATGTACAGAGGATATCCCATATCCGTTGAAAGGACTTAATAGTCAGTGAACTGGAAAATCATTTGTCGAAAAAATCGGAGGATATTACACATTTTTATGGTTAATTTTACGTAAAAAATACTTTTACTATCTTTTTAGCCAATGCTTCTTCGTCGTATGTAGAATAAGTGAGAGTCAAATGAGATTGGATGGTTCATGTTGGGAGAATGTCGAATGAAAGATTGACGAAGAAGATTTACGTGGGGTCGTGGATTGAGAATAAATGCACGACAAAAAAGTTGTGGGCAATATTAGCGTCGGAATCGGAATGTCACCTACAAATCAATATTGATCATTCCATGATTCAAGTATATAGTCGCTTAAATAAACAAATTGACGTAAATGGACGGTCGACTGACATTAGTTACAAATCCGCATGAAATACAGCAACAAACAACAACTAAATGACGTTTCATTTTACCGTTAGATCATTTATTTCGCATATTTATTATATATGTATATATAAATCCTATGAGAAATCGTCGCTAAGATGTTCTGTTCAATTTGCAAGATGTGATTTCAATTTATATTTAATTGACTGCAAAATATCGTAATTAATAGCCATGGTTATCATTCCTTTCTATACTTATACATATGTATGATGTACAGGCAAGTGAGATGATCTGATTCTCTCTAATTTATGTATACAAAAGTCGTGATTTCTACTGATTAATCATTGCTAAGCGTGATTTTATTATTTATAGATATTTTATTCCATCTAATGATATCAATCATTTTCCTGAAAGTATTTATAATGTTAAGGTTGTTGGAGTGCGAATAAATATTTACCACTCAAAACAAATGTTTAGTAACTGCAACGATGTTTTTATTCTAGCTACTAATTTCGTATTTATAGAAACAATTTGGATACGCATAAAATGTTTAAATATTACTTTACTATTATTAAGTTAGCTAAGCAGAAAAGAATCCAAGTTTATCTATTTTGCGCTTTCTTCTTTTAACAGTCTATAGACAAGAACACATGCACCTGTTTTATAATAAAAACTATATCATGCAGAACACACGACTTATTTATTAATAGTCTATTTCGTATATTCTCTACCATTTACAACTTTGTTCTGCTGCAAATAAGAAAGGTAAAATTGCTTTCCCTTTCCCACGACAATTCCTAACAATTACTTATTATTATGTTTTTAAATTGAACACTTTTTCATTACCAATACAACATCTATTCTATTATTTCGCTTAGTTCCAATTGTGAGACAAGTTGCAATTTATGTATTTATACATTTTACAAAATAATATCGATCAATTAAATGAAATTTTTTCATAAATATTTCCACTACATTTTTAGATAATCTTTAGATTTTGTTTGTCAAGAATAATAAAAGCTGCTTAAACAATAATTTTCCACTAAATTTAAATACAAATCAAATAATTGTTTCAAAATAAAAATTCTTGCACGTCAAACAAACGAAAAATAATTTAAAACAAATGCCAAATTAAAGTAGTGATCGAATTCACCTGTTGAATTAAAAACTTCAATTTCTAAACTTGTTTTTTCTAATACACCAGAGATTTGACGATATCTCAAGGTCGCGCAGTGCAATAAAAAAACCATGAATTTTTCATTGGGCATAAAGCTAATAAGCTAATTCAATCAAATATATTCATATAACCTACTTTTAATATACGTCAGTTTTAAACGTATTTTGGCGACACTCCTTATTCGTTTATTTTATTTATCGACAACTTAAATCTTAGAAAAAATGCGCGTTCTGTTTTGCCACCTTGCAAAGGTCGTCTCTCGCGAATTACTAATACTTGTAATTAGAATTGTCATTGTTATAATAAGTACTAGTGTATATAAACATATGCATAGAAATCAAGTAGAAAACAAATATGGTTGCGAGATTAGATTAAATTATTTAATTCCTAACAATAATATTTTGCGTCAAAAATCATAAAAAAAGAATAAACATAAATAAGTTGTTTGAAATAATTTATATATATATATATATATATATATATATATATATATATATATATAAATATATATATATATATATATATATATATATATATATATATATATATATATATATATATATATATGTCGATGAATTTCGTTTACGATCCCCGTTTTGGCATATATGACGAAGACTAATAAACATTTGGGATAAGTTAGAACAGTAGGTAACAAATCTGATATATCACAACCAGAATATAAGATAGGTGATACTCAGATGTGTCAATGCGATACGCGGATACCGTGACCTAGACATTTCGCACCATTTCAAGCAAACCGTCAATGATCGTGAAGAAATGGAAAGAACGACAAGAGATGTATGTCAGACAAGACACAGAGCCGGAGCCTCCGGCGAGGCTGTCTGCTATCAAGCGCAATAAACATCACCATTCGCCAATGATAATACACCGAAAAAAACAATCAAGTTAATACTAATAAACACGAATTAATATCACTTCCCACGGCAATACAACAATCATTTTCAACGGAAATTTTATTCTCGTCAAAGAACAAATTATTTAGGTAAACAAAACTGATTTTGTAAATAGAAAAAAAACCTAATAAGTATATACGAAAATAATTTGCGGTTTATACATCATCAACAACATTTCATTTTATTTAAAAGTTCATTTTACGTTCTTTATGCATCTATTAGATGTAAGGTCATAAGAAATAAATAATTTTATATTAGAAATAAAAAATGTATGTTCATTCTCAAATAATTTATATACCTATTGGCATACTTTGTGTATTAGGCTATTTTAAATGTGATTAAAACTATTTTTATAATTGAACTCGTGGTCGAAACTCTCTGTACTGTGTACAGAGTTTACGCGTCTTCTTATAAATTAAATAATTTAATATATATTTCATAACTACTGGCTACATGGTAAGGTTTCAACTCACCCAAGAGTTGTCTTTGAAAATAGACATCATAAAGTAAAATAGATGTTATCCACAGAATATTTCCCACATAAACATTGCTTAAAACTCAGTCACTAGTGTTTAACAATAGTTATTTTTAAAATCACTCGTACATTTGCAGATTACTCATACACTGACATCAACACATGATCCATCCGATATTAACTACATGCTAATTGTTTGTCAACTACAACATACATGAACTAATAACGAATAGCACATAAAAACACGGTACTATCAAATAGAATGCCGCGAAACAACTGACAGTCAAGTTAACAGAAAGCATTTTTAATCAAACCACCTGAAAGCTGTCGCTATCAGGCCACTATCCATTGGCGCAACATTATACCACGTGCAACTAAACAATATTTTGATTCGTTGTTATGTTTAAATTTTCGATTGACTATTTCCTTATTAAATTTTATTAATAACTTTGTAACTGCCAATATTCTATTAAACTTTACAGATAAATTAAAATATGTAATTGACCCATTTCAATTTATATATGTATGGATCCTTTAGGATTTAAAATATAAGTCAATAAAATATTAATTTCAAAATTAAACTTTAAGTTGCGCTTAAAAAACAGGAATTAGTCGAAATACACATAAGAAATGTGCGGTACAAATTGAGTTTTACGAAACAAAGCGGAAATTTATTATTGCTTTGCATATATTTTTGTGAGGTTGCCAAGAAATGAAAATTAGTTTAAACAAAAAATAAATACTTTCTTAGCAACACCATCAAATTCAAAAACATTTATAATAGTACGAAATAACGTAAATCAAACTAGGTGTATTGTGTATATCGAAGTATTTGTAAGTGCGTAAAACGTATATTTTTTAAATTATATTATATAGCATGAAGTTAGCCGCATTATATTATATAGAAAAATGTGCTTAAGTAGTTTGTCAATGCGAAATTGTATTTACAATGACTAGTTAATCATGATGCTGATTTTTTCTAATGAAATTCCATAAATTAAAAACGCAATCACTTTTCCGTTATATTTCATAAATGTACAGTTTGAGTCAGTCTTATCAAACAAGGTACTGTGTCGCTCACTTCAAGTCGTTTTCTGGTTTTTGTTGTAGTGAGGAGCGTGTTCCGTGAAACTAATAAGCTAAAATGACTACACAGGAGACGTAAGTATTATTCTAATAAATAAAAACATCTTTAGCAATGTCCTAACATTCTGGTTAATCTTATTCCGGGATAAATTACTGTATATTAGCAATAATAAGTGATAAAATCTCCTCGTGCTAGGAGTGCCGGCCATGTTGAAAACACGAAATTTTATTGATCAAAGAACATTCTAGAAAATATAAATCTGTAAAGAAACGCGATAACTTCAATTTAAGTCGTTTTAACTTTGTCCTTAAATGAGCTATGTGTTTTTGAATAAATTATATGTAGTATAAATGATTAAAAATTCAGTCTTGTCATTTCCGAAAATTGAACTTTAACCTAACTTTTTTTTAAAGCGCGCCGCCTCCCCCTGCTGTTATGTGGGCACAGAGATCAGCGATAATTTTAGTAACAATTAATCTAGAAGATTGTAAAACCCCCGAAATCAAGTAAGTTTTTCTGTATGGCGTACATATCGGAAGAACGTGCTTTTAAATACTCGAATTTCAGACTAGAAAAAGATTCTGTATATTTCCATGGCGTTGGTGGATCTGATCAAAAAATACACGAGGTGACGATTCCGTTGTTCAAAGAAATTGATCCTGAAAAAAGTAGGAAATTTATTCGAGACCGATGTATTGAATTGATCCTTGCGAAAGCGTCCTTGGAAGGACCTTACTGGCCACAATTAACTTCAGACAAGAAAAAGCACCATTGGCTCAAATGCGACTTCAACAAATGGCAAGATGAGGATGAATCTGGAGATGAAGGTATAAATCGTAATCTAGCTTCCCTTGAAACAAATACTAAAATATATATTTAGCTGGTGTGGGAGGTGGAGATTTCGAGGAAATGATGCGCCAAATGGGCGGACTCGGTGCGGGAGGCGGGGAAAAGCCTTCATTCGATGATCTGGAAGCCGGAGATGGAGACTCGGACGACGAAGACCTTCCAGACCTTGAGTAACTGCCCGTTTAGAAGACAAACAAAAATACAAAAAAAAAACATAAAAAGCAACTAAAAATTGTAACTTTTATACTGAATTCGGTGTATATGTAATTATTATCCCATAAACTCACAAAGCCGTCGCGTTATTCGAGATAACGCCTTTGTGATTTTCGGTTATAATTACAATGCGTACATTACCCAAAATTTTATGTAATAAGTTAAAGATAGTTTTTTTTTAATTTTTCAATTTAGTATGTCCCCGCTACTTCAGTGAATGCCGATAAAATTTACTCGTTTAATTATTATTATTACTCCATGTTGCACATATGTAAATTTAGTTTGTACCAAACCCAAGTGTCTTAGAATGTTGTCGTGTAATTTACTTACTTAGTTAATAACAAAAACTTGCTTCAAAAAATGCTAAAAATCCAGTGAATATAATAATTTGCAGTTTCATAACAAATACACATACACACTAGCATGGGCAGTATTTGGGTGTTTGATGATAACAACAAAATAATAATAATTAATCGTAATAATGATCATCGATAATTTTAAATATTAAACTCAAGATCACATTGGTATTTCAGTTGAAACAATTCTAATTTTCGTGTGGATGACATTTTTAATTTAAACCGTACATTTAAAACAAAACATAATTAATATTGTTGATTGTATTCAAATGTATCAATCACATACGAATGTAATAAAGCAAATATTGTTTACATCCGAATATGCTTCATTATTTACCTATATTAACATCCGCCAAAAGATCCTCTAAATGTCACAAAACCGAGAAAATTACTGGATCAATGCAGGCTATATGATCAATACATAGCAATGTCATTTCGTATTCAACATATTTTTATACATCAATACTTGGTCTATACTAAGTAATGATTATGTAATTCTAATTATTTAAAATTCGCCCTTTAGTAATTTCCCCAAAGGAAACAGAACACGTCTTTTCCTATAGATGAGGGTAACAGTAAACCCTTTTCATGCATTTATATAAAGAAAATCGGATAGATAAAATTGGGATAATGATGGAAGATGTATAAATTGCTCCTTTATATTTTAAGATGCGCATATTAATAATTTAAATGTAGATACAAATTGTTTTTTTTAAAAATAAATACAAGACCTATTTACCTTATGCTGCAGCACCTTTACTTTCTTGTTGCTCAAACTTAGGATATTTACTCTCTACATCTTTCCACAAACACTTACTGTATGAAAGATCACGTATTACCGAAGAAACTTCATCCAACTGAAACGGAACAAATATTCAAATAAATAACAACCCGTTGATTGATAATCTAAACAAAAAACTTACAGAAATTCGAATCTGTCCCATAGAATCTCTTTCTCTTAACGTAACAGTATGTGGTTCTTTCAACGTATCAAAATCAATTGTAATACCATATGGAATAGCAATTTCATCAGTACGCGCATAACGTCGCCCAATAGAACCAGAACTATCATCGACTTTGTGAGATATATCAACATCAGTTAACGCGCGTGCTAAAATTATAAAAGGCACCTACATAACTAATAATTGCTAGACATTTAGGAAACATGGTAATAAACTTACACAATTTTTTAACAAACGGTTGAAATTCAGCATTCCCGGACAATGGTAACACACTACATTTAATTGGCGCTACAATTGGGGGCAGAGTTAAATATGTACGTTGTTCATCGTTTTCTCTGCATTTGAAATTGTGTTCGAAAACTGCGTACATTACGCGGCCAACACCTGTACAAATGTTGAAAATAAATAATTAGCTTTAAGATAAAAACACAAAATGTTACCGAACGATGGTTCTATAACACTGGGTGTAATTTCTTCAACATGAATAGTTTTTTGGTACTTTTCAACAGATACCATGTCTTTCGACAGTGAGAAATTGTTGTCCCCGATTTTGAATGTATATTCGCTGAAAAAAATATATAATGATTTAAAAACAAGGAAGAATTTGGGCGCCGAACAATTACTTATTCAATATATATAACAATATAAAATTGCGGATGATATAAAAACTTTATTATACATGGAAAACTCTTATTTTTAGACGCACCCATTATTATCAAGTTCAATCTTCATTTCTTCAACTTGTTTCGGTTCTAAGGCTGTTAAATACTCCGTAACAGCTTTCGCATCTTTTTTAAAAGCTTTACCAATCACAGCTTTATTTGGGACGGGTTCGACCACATCAATCGTCTTCGGTTCTGCTAGCTTCTTTTCCGCAGCTAATCGTACACCAGTTGCTTTAGTGTGTTGAGTTAAATCATACGCGGATCGGTCAGCACAACCAACACATTCAATCCATCCCTATTCACAGAAAATATTAAATATGTTACTGAAGAGGCAGTTTGTAGACTTACATAACTGGTAAGACACTCGGCGTCCCAGCAATCGCAAGCATAATGCGCCATTTCATTAGCCATATGTTGTCGGAATCGTAACTTTGGTGGGTCAACTCCAACACGTATTAAGAATTGATTGATTCGAGCCATGAAATAACCTAGAGTTTCATTAGCTACGAGTCCCTTTAAAAACATTCATTTTTATGTAGTTTTAAATTTATTACTCAAACATATTAAATAAACTAACAGAATCAACTGCTTTTCCGATAGTATGTTTCTCCGCAGATTTCCCATCCATTTGATTGCAAGCTGAATACAATAGTAACTCTGTATCACGTACAGATTCAAATTTAGGATGATTTTTATCGCTTGGATCACAAAAATGTTCTATTTCTGCCATTGTGAATTCCCGTACACGAATTAAACCAGATCTAGGTGAAATTTCATTACGAAAAGCATTTCCTATAAATAAAACCATATAACTTTTATTTATATCAATTGTAAATGATTCTTTACCAATTTGCGCAGCAGCAAATGGTAAACGTCCTTGATTAAATTCCAATAAACGTTTGAAATTCACGAAAATACCTTGAGCAGTTTCTGGTCTTAAAAATCTATGAGAAATTTATTTTAAAATACTAATTCATGATTCGGAGAAATATAAAGTATCACCCTTTTATTAAACCGGAAGGTCCAATTTGAGTTCCGAACATCAAATTAAATTCGATTGGTTCTGTCAATTCGTTTCCGGTCAATGGGCTTTTCATAGCGAATTTTTTCATAACATCCGACATTTCTTGTTTATTCATTCCATCCAACTATAAATGTGAAGATTAAATATTTGTTGTTCTGGATTATTTAACACAAATACTTATAAGCATACTTTAACCACTATATCTCTGCAATCTTCCTTAACATCATCCGACGTCTTTTTGTCCGCTGCAATCTTTTCTAAATGCGCTTTTATCAAATGATCTAATCGAAAACATTCTCCAGTTCCTATATCTTTAGTCATCAAATCAGCGAATCTATCTACATGACCAGAAGCTCTAAGAAATGTATTTTCTTTAGTATCAATTATTTAAAAATAAAGACCAAAATTTACTTTAAAACTGCTTCAGGCGTTAGGACAGAACAATCGACTTCTAACATTTGCTCTTCAAGAACGAAAAATTGTCTCCAATTATGTAATAAATTTGCTTTAAATGCACAACCCATAGGGCCAAAGTCGAATTGTCCAGTTATTCCACCGTAAATCGCGAATGATTGATCGAAGAAAAATCTTCGTTTAAGAAGATCTTCCATTTTCGCTCGATCAAAATTCGCGGCATCTGGTACAAGACTTAATTCTTTATCTTCTAATATTTTTTTACGAAGTTTTAATTCTGCTACCGCCTTTTTAACATCTAAATCTGGCGCTCCTTCAGATTTTAACTGTCGTACCAAATCACCCTATTTTCGAGTAAATAAGGCATAAAAAAAGTTTTGTCTGAATATTTTATCAAATGTAATGATTACTACAGGCTTGCATGTATATATGCTCGTAACGCATTTCATAAAGTATTAAAATATATCAAACTACCGAACGTTGTAAATCAGAATTTGAGGGGGAAAATAAATGATATATTTTTTATGGTAATAATATAATTAGTTACGCACAAAAATAATTATAGCTACGAAGAATAGAAAAAGATATATTTTATGGTAATAATATAATTAGTTACGCACAAAAATAATTATAAATACGAAAAATAAAATGACAAATTATAAAATATAATTCCTTAAGCTTTCCTTGGGGATCATAACTATAAACACTGTACATATGTGAACATTTTTTAAACAATTTAAATATTTCATGAACCCAATATATTTAACCTTACTTCTTCTAATTCTTGTTAAACAAAATAAAAGCACCAACCTGCTCTTTAACGGTGGCGCGTAGTGGTGCTAATATTTCTTCAATTTTCGGATCTGCCATAGTATCCAGAGAAAATTTCAACTTAATGTTACGATGATTCTTTTTCTTGCCCCAATTTTGACAAGCCGGAATTAATGATATATTTCGTTGTAATACAGTGAAATTCACAAACTTTTTGTTAGAGCTTATATTTTTGCTACAGAATCGGTAGAGAGAAATAAATCGTCTCATTAAAGATACCGTCTGTCAAATACTGCCACGAGGTTAAAAAGAGAAAGGTCCTTGCACGATCTGTCAGTAAGTATTCCGCAGTAAAATTGTCCTTATGGAGTTGTTACGTAAGGATTAAAATAGTTCAAATTTTTATCAAATTTCCTGCATTTGAAAAAATGCATGATACACATTTCTAATCGATTGTTCTACATAAAACTGCATTTGACTGAATATTGATGAATTATTAAACTATATGACCAATATTTTAATTTTAATGTAAAACTGCTGTATGTAAAATACGATAAAAATAATATTTAGTAAAAATAAATTTTATATATATTCGATCAATATTACATAAATTCAATTATCTAAAAACAACTTAAATAACAATTTTGCACCTTATATTATTTTAATATTATTTGGAAATTAAATTTTGAAATTCCATGGAATACAGACAATTCCATCTGATAACACGGAATAATACGTTGTTATTGTAACATTTAACTGTCTGAGCGAAAATAATTCTGATTTGTTAGCTAAGAGAGCTTCACAACATTTAATCATTAATTCAGGCGTTACATTATCGTCTTTACGCAAAGCTGCTAAATTTAGTTCTACTATGCAATGGGCTTGTAAATATTTTTCGATGTGTTTATGTCTGTAAATATTAATTTATTACAAAAACAACAAATCGAATAAAATATGGTATACTCACGCATTGTAATCAAATATTTTTTTCGTTGCAACATCTAAATTATCCGTAATAAAACTAACTAATAAACTACCGGGATATGAAGAGGGTACTATGAATTGTCCTGTTGGAGATACCATTAAAGGACCTGCTTCCCTAAAATGTACACAGGATGTTGTAGTTTCTCAATCTGTATGCTAATTAGTTATAGAAACACTTACGATTCGACAACAAGTTGGTGATTCTTCAAAGAAACTGGCCAACTTTTTGGGTATCCTCTATAACCATGGTAATCGCTTAAATTAGTCATCAGACGCTTCAAATGTTTTTCGTATTCTTCCGCAAGTATTTTCGGCATAAATTTTCTATAATCATTTTTTAAATAATATAAAATCGCAAATATTTAAAAAGAATATTACCTACGGACAACTTGTATATCTCTAAGAACTTGTGAAACAGCCTTTTCAAAATTTGGTATTTTTAACAATGCTTTATCATGTTTCCTAACATTTTTAATTAACTACAATATGAAATAATATACGTCTAAATTTTGAATAATATATTTATATGAACTTACATCTAACCAATTATGTCGAACTTCACCGCTATTTAACATTATATGACCATCTAAACTAACTCCAGTATGGGATGCAAATACTAAAATTCTATCTGGTAAAACACACGAATAAAAAAATTTAGTTTATATATCTTTTTGTTTTCTTAACTAAAAACTAATTCAAAACCTTGTAAAACTTCCATTTTATCCCGATGTTCTTTCGATAGAGCTTTAAAACTTTGTAAACAACCACGCACATGCATCTCATTCCATCCACATTCCCATTTAACTTCTTTGACACCTAAATTATTTCGAATGTCTTCACACATTACCTCTATATCAATTCGTAGCGGCTCATTCGCTTTATACTTCTCTAATGCTCCTTTATAATTTTGTTGCAGCCACTCTCTAAATTAATCATAAAAAAGAACAATAGAACAAAAATGCAATAACAAATTTTCAATTAGACAAACCTTAACGTCGCCGCTTCTTTGACTACTTCAATTTTTTTCTTAACATTAACAATAGTAAAAATATCAAATTCATTCGCGTAAGCATAAGCTTGATGTCTTGTCTCATATTTAGGTGTTGCTGGTGCAGGTGCGATCGTTTCTAAATATTCTGTTGGTAAACTACAAGCTTTTAAAATAGTTAAGATAGTACTTCGAACGCTTCGTTCATGTAATGGAATTTTCACTAAACGAAATTTTCCGTTATCACTTTTGCTTTCTCGAAGATAAAAATGTAATGTACACGGTTGAAACGGTTTATGAGATTGAGATGTTTCTATAAATGAACTTAATTGTTTAAGAGAATTTTCATTTGTTGTCTAAAATTAAAAAAACAAAAATAAATTATTTATATATTGGTGGTGATGTAGTTTATTTAAATTATTAATGCATCTAACCATTTATTTTAAAAATAATATAAAAGAACGAAAATTAATTTAAAATTAAATATTTATTTGTTAAATTCTTTGGTATATCTCTACTCAGTAGGACGCTAATTAGGCTCCGCCCATAAGTACTAAAGTAACAACCTATTTTGGAGCTTTAAGGTGGAGCCTAAAAAGGGTTGCTACTGAAAGAATTTGTATAGGGTGATGCAAAATAAGTCTAATGAGGAGAAAAACATATTTATCGAATATATATTACGTACTCGTTGATTAGGATATTTCCCAAATAAATCCGGATGTACTGAAAAATAAAATGGTCGTAAAGCTGTAGAAATTTCTGTTGCTGATAATAAACGAATTGCAGTAAAAAACCGCGAAATATTAGGTTTGTCTATGCTGAAACATGAATTTGGACTTTTAAACATAACCTTCAATTAAATACATAAAAATTATGGCCAATTAATTAATTGGTTATAACAATTACCATTTCGTTAGATTATTATACATTTCACTGAGCACTTATCTATAATTTCTATCAATTTATAACGTTACATAATTTTAGTTGCGAAATGTTGATATATTATTAAATACATTTTGTTATTTATCATTTAATTGTGGAATAAATATTATAATTCACTTTTAAAGATTTAAATAACTACTAAAATTTAGATAAAAGTACATGATTTTAATTCATAAAGGAAATAAAACGCATACTGATACTTTTGACATATGACAGTCACATTTTGAATTATTAGGTAATGAAACGGCGTTTTGAATATTTTGACATGAATACGGACGAATGTGTAAGCAAGAAAGGTATAAAATAATATCAGTTATTTAGAAAGATATGATTTAAAATAATCGCAAACTTTAATTTTAGTTGCATTAGTGGAAAGAAATTTCGCACCAAATGGAATCCCTTTAGTAAACACAGTGGCCATGGCTAAAAAAGCTCCAAATGATTTAATGGAACTTGCTATGGAAATACAAAAAGTATAATCAACAATCATTCTTGGTTTGATTGTATGAAAAAATTGGTTATGTTTTAGGCTGATGATTTCGTAAGCGCTACAGCTTGCAGTAAACTACAAATTATAGCTGAACAAGTATATTAGTATTAATTTATAAAATCAATATAAATATTTAAAAAAAATTATTTCAGGTAAGATTTTTACAAGGACAAGCCAAAAAAGTGTTGGTGGAAGCAAAAATAAATTCCGACTTACATCATGCAGCTTGTAATTTT
Source organism: Nebria ingens riversi (assembly GCA_018344505.1). Taxonomy (NCBI): domain Eukaryota; kingdom Metazoa; phylum Arthropoda; class Insecta; order Coleoptera; family Carabidae; genus Nebria; species Nebria ingens. The sequence continues at coordinate 45,100 of JADQWA010000544.1, forward strand.
AAGAAAATACCAGGAAATACTTATTACATTTATAAACGGCCCTCTGGAGTTACCTATTTCAGCATGTTGTCTCCACAGGTAATTATATTTATCATGAAATATTTGATAAATCATTAAAAAATATATATCAAGGACGTGAATTTTATGGGTTTTGACAAAATAAAAATTCTATATAATAATAATATTAGAATCAGACGTTAAAATACGATTTTCAAACGATTAGTTTTTCTCGCTCTTAAGTCTGTATATAAAAGTGCACTATTACACAAGATACCTCGTATGCCGAAAACAAGTAATATAATTTTAAATGAAATGTAGGAATGGACAAATTATCCACACGAATTTATTGGAGGATATCGCTTAGAGGCAGATCACTCATGGACACCAGAATCCGAAATACCGCGAAGAGATTCTCAAAATTGTTATATGAATAAAATAATGTCTACTAAAGAACAAATACCGTTGTATGCATTACAAGAATCTCCAATGGATATGTAAATCAAATATTTGTATATACAATTAAAATAAATTTCAAAGCAAATCTGTCGTTTTAATTAAATACAAATGTATCGATATTTCAATAAAAAATATTTTATATTCATAGTGCAGAACCACTAATTACACAGTTTATTATTGTTTCTAATAATGGCCATGAAGATAAAATTATAATGAGGTATTACATTGTTTTTAAACAAAATAACCATTTTATTGAAATAAAATTGTTAAGCTACTAGTTGCGACTAACTAACAATATAACCAATTTTAACGCAACTACGTTTATTTACTTAACAACACTAGCAGGTGGTAACAACTTGTGTTGCAATAAAATAACACATTCAATAAATTTCCTGTAAACCCGTAGCTCTAATTAGGTAACATTTGAACGATGCGCTAGAAAAAAGAAGGAATATTGTCAACCAATATCTAATCGCTTATAAAATCTAAATATATAGCAAAGCTAAAAGCATTTTTGAGTTACGTTCCCACACATATAGGCGAATGAGTATGGGACGTATATATTATTTTCTTAAAATATATATAATAGTAACTTAGTATTATAAGTCATTTTTCCAAAACAGTATTTGTGCTATTGTTTATTCATTATCAAGGTAAAGGGAAAAGAAATATAAGGAACCAATTAAACTGTTTAAAAAAAACTATATGTTAATTGTCGACACTGCTGAAGTTGATTGGGAATGATTATATTTATTTTAAAGGCGAATAGTTATGAATTCTTGATGTTTTAAAGTAAATGAGTGATTTTTATGATTATGATATTAAAGTATTTTAACCACAGCAAAAGCTTCCCTCTCATACATAACTTACATGGTTTCGGTATTCTTAAAGCTTCATTATCTTTAATTGTGACTGCATAATCAGTAGAGTGAAATTTGTACTTAATGTGTAGCCATTTATCTTCACCTACACATGGATCAAAGAATCCTGGTAATTGACTCTGCAAACATCAAGCATATTTAGTGTAAAGTCGAATTCAGTATACAGCTAAAATTGACAAACCTTTGATTGTTCATGTAAAATAAGTTTACTATCTTTTACAAGGCACTGAAGTGGGACAGTTACATCAACACTTTCATCTTCTTCAATATCGCCTTCTCCTGCTCCCATTTCATCAATTTCTATAAAATATATAACAAATAAACACACTTTTGTATTATTTTGTTGGGAAATATGAACAAACCTGTATCTGTTTTTCCATACAAAGCTTGAACAATCACCAATCCTTTTTTGACCTCTTCATCATTTCGTATCCTTGAATAAGTTGCTCGCATTAGATCTATTGCTGCTTCAGCTTCACGGCGCTTTTCTGCCAATCTAGATAAATAAAATTAAGCAATCACAATACAAACAATGTATTAAAGAGTCAAAGGAAAAAAAAAACTCACTTTGTTTTGTTATTTTCTCTTTGTTTTTCTACTTTACGCGCTTGTTTCTCTCTCAAAAATGGTTCAACTATAGCTTTTTTAACAACGACGTAAACAACCAGGGGCACTATTGTAGCGTAGAATATTGGCGCTGGCATTATTTCTTCACATAAATGAATGGGGAACGTATACACTTGATTTGCACGGGTCAATCTACACAAAATTATACATATATTAACTTATCACAGTTTTTATAAAATTAAATTACCTTATTTTTAATTTTACACCTGTTGGCATTCCTACAACAATTGAAGCTGATACATTACTATGTTTTGATACCTTTTTCTCACAGCCATACTCAATCAGACCACCAAATGTTCCAATTCTAAAATTAAATATAAATCAATTAATAATGAAATGAATTTGAAAAATGTGATATGCTTTTACTTGAATGCAAGTCGTAGTTTTAATTCTTGGTTTAACATTTTCTTCGAGTAACTAACTGAAGCATAAGAGTGAGGAAGACCAAACTGGACAGATACATTATAGTGACCATATTCTAAAAAAAATTATTGATTAAATATGCTTTAAGCAATTAACTCTTTAATTACCTGTATCTCTAACAATTGATGTGGATAATAACGATTGCATTCCTCCTCGATACGAAAAATATCCAACAGAATATTTATCAATTTGCATTGCTAACGCTGTAAAATAATTCAAATGTACCAGGGAAAACTCATATTTTGCATAATAAATTTGAAAATATATAATTACTTGACATAAGTCCTGGTCGTATTCCTGCAGGTGTAAATTGTAAAATAGTTCCACCATTCCAGAAAAATCTTTTGCTAAGTGTCCGAAAACCTTTAACAGAAAAAGTAGGTCCATTTCCAGCACCGATTTCTGTTTCTATCCAACTTCTGTGCGAAAATAATTTTCTCCAACCCAAATTAATTCCGCCCGCACCTATTCAAATATAACAATTTGTAAATTTACTTTTGTTTAAAGTACTACAAGTCGAAATAATACCAGTGCCATTTTGAGTTTGTAATTGGCCCGACAAAGTACAAGTGTCCTTTTGTGTAAGTGGAAATTCAACAGATTGCGAAAAACTCATTCCAGATATTTCAATATTAGGAAAAAAACTAGGTCCACTAAATATGAACAACATTGAACCAATATGGTGCGTAACGCGTTTATTTGAGTTTTAAATATATACTTACAGCTCTAATTCTTCGTAATCTAGTTCATCTAAATATGGATTGAAACAATCTGTGGCGTTTATACTGACTGTAACAGAGCCCCGAGGGTTAGTACTTTGCTGTAAACGGCGATCAGCTCTCTCTTGAGCAAGTTGCTCATATTCTGCTCGTATTTCCGCCGGTGTTTTTGTTCGCTGCACAATCTCCCATCCTTCAGTTTCTAAGCCGCGGATGCCGAGGCTATCATATATTGCGCGACGGTGTGGATCAGATAGAACTGTAAATGTGTCGAAGCAACACAATCACAAAAATAAAATATATGCGCAGGAAAATAGCAAATTTCGGATATGTCCGGGTACACATATATGTATAAATAATAAAACTAATAATTAAGTAAATTCTACTCTTGGGGATTTAAAGCATCCTAAATTAGAAAACTTACTCTCGTAAGCTCGTTTGGTTTTGTTAAATAATGCTTCAGCTTTTTTCTTCTGATCAGGTTCAATATGTTTATCCGGATGATATAATCTACTGAGACGTCTGTAAGCATTGCTAATCTCATCATTTGGCGCCTAGAAGAATGTTGTATAATAATTTCTTATTTTACATCAGATAATAATATAACCTTACAATAAATAAGCAAGTTTAGACTACATTTACAGTATTATTACTTGGAGATTCATACATTTGGGAAATTCATTTATTTAGCATTATTATACATTGCTTGTTTAATTTATAAATAAGCTCTCTAATGAAATATATCAACTAAAACCGAAATACTAACCAAGGTCTTTTAAAAATTACTTTTATTATTTAAGTACGTTTTTATTTATTTACATAAAAACTAATTAATAAAGTAATAGTTTACCTCTTTCGAGACATTTAAAAATGCATAATAATCTTCATCTATCACACTTTCATCGTCCGAATCTAAATCCATGTTGAGAACTACTTCTTCTTCCAGATACTCAACACAACGTCAAATCTGAATATTACATAGTCAATCAGTAATTTCTTAAGATTCGCGAAAAACTATTTTATTTGAATAGTTAAACGTACAAAATTTTTATAACCTCCCCATGTTCGTGCTCAACAAAATAAAATCAAGAAAAAATTCAATTGTTATATAAGATACGTCAAAACCTATTCATTATTATTTTCTTTTATTATTATTTATAAACAATATTAATCATATTAAAATACATTAATCACTGTCGTTAGAATCTGAATCAGAATCTTGAAGCGCTTTGCTCTTATCAACTTTCTTAATTCTTCTGGTTTCAAAATCTGATCCTTCTTCGTCGGAGGAATAAATATTTGCTCCACCTGAGAATCACAATAAACACAATTTTTAGTTGTTAAATTAACTTGTTGACGCAAATAGATGATCCACCTTTATTAGCAGCGTTACCACTTTTGTATTTATTTTTGATGGCAGCCAAAGATATTGCTCCATCATCATCGCTACCTTCTTCTTCGCGAAATGCTGCACTTCCAGTGCTCCTAGTTGCTGCATCCCCACGTCGACGTGGTTTTGTAGTTCTACTAGTTTGGCGTAATTTTTCTTCCTCTTTCTGTTATTCAAAATGTATATTTAATTAGAAGCTGATAAGTAGTATACTCATCAAATCTTGCCTTTAATAGAGTCTTCCTATCTTGATCGGGATCAATCCCGACTTGTGATAAAATTTTGATACCGGACGTTTTTTGTGAGCGATCTGCCAACGAGAGTGTCATCTTGCGATGAGTGAAACTCTCAGTTGAATGGGGTCGGAATGATAATTTTGTGCGGAATACAGCTTGGCCTTGAAGACCTGTACCTTGCCGAATGAATAAATGATTGTGGTCACCCTAAAAGATTAAACATTAACGCGAAGTCTCTAAAAAAATGTTATGCAAATTGTTTTCATTATCTTGGAATCGTGCCTCTCTAGAATTTTAGTTAATATGGTATATCTATACCTGTAATGGTTGTTTGTAAACATCAAATATTTCTGAACCCAGATGCAAACTAAGACTGCCATCCGACCATTTGATGAACCTTGCATTTGATTCTCGGCTAACGTTACCATCTTTATCGAAAGTTTCACGCCAACGAATTGTGTTTTCAACTTTCAATTTCAATCTAGCACGACCTTCTTCATCCAAAGTTTCTTCTTCATCGATTTCATCTTCATACGTTTCTTGGTCGAATGGTCTTGTTTCCACAGACAAAAAATTTGGTAGCTTCACAAAATGAATATCTCTACCTAAATCAGTTGTGATTTTCGGAATTTCAACATCAATTCTAGTTTCTGGAATTGGTTCTGGTTGTGGTTCTTCCTAAAGTCGATTTATTAAGATAGATATAGAATGAGATTTACGAATGTGGCTTACGTCTTCTATCATTGGTCGTTGTTGCGCGCCTTCTTCATCATCTGAACGGTTTCTATCTCTGCTTCTACTACGTTCACGGTCACGTTCTCTGTCATCATCTTCACGTTCATCTCGATCTGAATCTTGTTTTGCTTGTTTATCCTCTTTGTCTTCATCACTACTTATGTCGTCTGCGTCACCAAACAGTGCAGCAGCATCTTGTTGGACTTCTGTATCAAAAATTTAAATGTAATTCCAAGCATATAGCAAATTTAATATTGTATTACCCGGTGTTTCGTCGGGTTCACTATCCGTATCAATAAGTTTTGTCTTTTTAGCCGGTGCTTCAGTTTCTTCTCGTTTCCTCTTCTGTCCAACTTCCGAACCAGGGGAAGATGCATTTGATCCAGCATCAATTTGTAAATTCGGCGAATTAGAACGGCTATCAAGCGCTGGTTTTTCTTTCGACGGTGATCGAGATCGTCCTGATCCAGATCTATTGGACCCAATACTCTTAGATCTAGATCTTCGAGAAGCTGGCGTTTTAGATCTTGATCTATTAGACGTAGCTGATCCAGATCGTCGAGATACAGCTGATCCAGACCTATTAGATCCAATGCTTTTAGATCTAGATCGCCGAGAAGCAGGCGTCTTAGACCTCGATCGGTTTGATACAGCTGAACCCGACCGTCTTGAACGAACTGAACCTGATCGATGTGAATGAACAGAGCCTGATCTATGCGAATGAGCAGATCCCGATCTATGCGAATGAACAGATCCCGATCTATTAGAATGGACTGATCCGGATCGCCTTGATCTATGTGATCGAACCGATCCTGATTTATGCGAATGATCTGATTGATTTGAAGCAGCTGATCCGGATCTCTTTGAAGCCGCTGATCCGGATCTCTTTGAAGTCACTGATCCAGAACGTTTTGAAGCTGCTGACCCGGATCGTTTAGAAGTAGGCGATCCTGATCTGGATCTTTTAGAAGCATTTGATCCAGATCTTCCAGAGGCAACTGAGCCAGATCTATTAGAAGCAATGCTTTTGGATCTAGATCGGCGTGAAGCAGGTGTCTTAGATCTAGATCTTCCAGAACCATCTGATTTATTTGATGCTGGTGAATTAGATCTAGATCTATTTGATTTATTAGATCCTGGAGAATGAGATCTGTTTGAAGCAGATGTTTTAGATCTATTAGTTCCATGAGATTTTGTTGATCTATTTGATCCGACTGATTTGTTAGATCCTACGGATCGGTGAGATGCTGCTGAATTTGATCTACTACCGCTGCCACGTGATCTGGATCTGTTAGATTCTACACTATGTGATCTAGATCTGTTTGATCCAGATACACTGCGAGATTTATTAGAAGCAATACTACCAGGCCTAGAACCACCCGACTGATTATCGAAAGGGGAATTTGATCTAAATATAAAATTTTACATAACTATATAACATTGCAAGCATGAGATATAACGAACCTAGATCCTTGATCCAAACCATTTCCTGGGGTTGGAACAGGTCCATGGTTTAAACTGGGCGAGGGACTAGCACTACGACTTGAATCACTATCCGAGCCCGAAGTCATTTCGTTTTAATAGTACAGAAATACAAGTAAATATTTAAGCTATATTAATAAAAAAATCCTTGCACGGCAAAAAAGCATGATATTAAATTTAAGACGCTCCTTAGTAGTAAATTCAATTCACAAACATCCAAACGTAACCTATTTGATGATTTAATTTTTAAAGCGTCTATATATTTTCAACGGTGTTCAACGTTGAATTAAAACGAGTAACAAAGATAATGATGCTGTAGATGCAACGTTGGATACATATAAGGTCGAAATCTTTTTTTGTGGGCGGAGTTTCCATCGACGATAGGCGGAGCCAAAGGACTATTGCGTTCATAGGAGTGTAGTTGGTAATACAAATAAATCATTAAACTTAACATAGGCTACACAACTTGGTAGTAGGATCTAAGACATGATACTAATTTAAACATTTGACTTCGATACTTATTTAATTTTCATAGTAGATTATATACATTTTCATGGTCAATTAATAAATGATACTCTGCAAATATTTGCGTGCAAACGTTGCACCTACATTAATTATTTGAACTGTATGCTAGATATTTGATTATTTAAAACAATTTGAGTTTCAACTTGAGATTTTTCGCATTCATGGTTTACGAGATGTTTATTTAGTTGAGCAGTTGCGTTAAATCGTTTTTGGCATTTAGTACAACCTACAGTACCATAACTATGATGTACATTGCGCCTATGCAACTGCAAATCACCCAAACACTTAAAGTTCAACGTACAAATTAAGCAAACGTGAATCTTTTTATGCGCTTTAACTTTGTGTTGTTTTAAATACGTTGCAGTACCAAATTTCTTATCACAGATATCACAAGTATGTAGATTCTGTTGTTTATGAATTTCAGAGTGATTTTGCAAATTGCTCAACCGTAAAAATGTTTTCCCACATTCGTCACACATATAAGTTGTAACTGGCTTATGTTTATTTTTTCTCATATGAGTTTCATATGCACGTGTAGATGTTAATTTAATTTGGCATTTGTCACAGTAAAGATATTTATAATGTTCGGCTATGTGAAATTTTAAATTTTGTGTCTTCATTCCGCATAGTTTACACATTTCGGGCGTTGTCTCTTCGTCCAAATTTTGTGTTATACTCAAATGTTTCTCTAGCAGGTGATTTTGCAATTGTTCACCACTTTGAAAAACATCGCCACAATAACTACAAGTTGTTGCTTTAGCAATCTCATATTTCTTTTCTTTCGCTTGTTTTTCTTCCTTTTGCCGCTGTTGTTTATTTGCATTATGACTTGATATAATGTGTCTTTTCAACATATTTATATTGGTTAGTAGGTAAGGACAATGTGGGCATTGGTAAGGATTTTCTGAATCAGCTTCTTTCGGAACTATAAATTCTTCATCCGTTTTTACTGAATGAATAGCTTTCAAATGCTTATTAAACGCCGATCTACTAGACAAATTTCGATCACAAATTTTGCATTTAAATTGATCGGGTTCTAAACATCTTTTCTTTGGTTCCGATTCATTTGTTGCATAATTCAATAAAACTTTTTCCGATTGTTCGCATGTAGTTTTAAATGAATATGCACTCACTAATTTTTCAATACATTTCATACAAATCAATGTCGGTAGATTATCTTCATGTTTAATCTAAAAAAAATATATATATTGCTAATAGGTGGTAATAAAGTGGTAGTGTTTAAAGATTACATTTAAGGCGGTTAAAGCCATGATCATATCAGAAAATAGAAGTTCTGACTCAGTTATACTTGAGAATATTGATTTGAAAACAGTACAGTTTCTTGATAGACATGTACGGCATATATTATCTAGTCCAAGTAAAGTATTTGTAGTTACGATTTCTATTTCTATATCAGCCATATTGTCAAACTAATAAACAAAACAATAAAATGCAATGACAAACATGTCAAAAGTGTCGATTTTTTTCCCTTCCTTTTACATTTAGTATTTAGTGTAGTAGGGCAGTGAAGAGCAAACTGCAGTCTGCATGCGGCCCGCAGTATAACGCTATATAATACAAAAAATAGCAGTAGTTAATGTGCTAACATTCTCTTTGAGAAGTTAGCGACCCATGGTATATTTTTGTATTATTTATCTATGTGTTTAAGATTGTTCAAATTGCCCAATTTCGGAAAAAAGTTACCTCACCACTGAGTTAGAGGTGATTCTGCGCACACTTTTAGAATTGGCGTATAGCGCGAGAATTATTTTGTATGGCATTAGTAGATTTTCAATGAAAGTGTTTAATTTGTAATGATGCTAATTTTTATTTAGAATCCACTGATAATAAGTTTTGGTATTTTTAAAATAAATTTATTATTAACAACTATCAATAATAACAGGCCTATATTCCTCAGGGAAAAAGTATAAGGAATTTGTTTGATTATGGCATAGATAATATTTTTATTTAGGACATTTACTAGTTTGGAATTAAATATTATTAATTTCTAAATATATATATATATATATATATATTGGGAAATATGTGGTAAATGAAGTATTTTTCTTCTTTCCGAAATTAATATCTATAGCGGCAATTTCAAATAACATTCTGGAATTTCCCTTGATAACAATTTATTTAAAAAAAATATATAATAATTAATTTAATAACAAATATATGTTTTACTTGGCGTTTTTAATTAATTTGTATAAGTAAATTAGATAACATATATACATACATATATTGTCATAATTTAAAAACATTGGTCACATATATTAATAAATTTGGTCATGATGGCTGATTGAGATCTTTAAATCCTTTGGTTAGTAGCATGGTCAAAAAGAGAGCGTATTAGAATCTATTACTTCAAATATCTATATAAATATACTAGGGTTCGTATCCAAATAATATTCAGATGTCTCGACTTATAAGTAGGCCACTTAAATAATAAAATACTAGACATCAAGTTATGCAGCATTCTATTATTTCAGTAATACAATAAATTAATTAGGAGTCGTAAATTAGTTAAGTCATACAAAAATTAAAATAAGTTGCTTCCAATTATAAGCATGTGTTATAGATATTTAGGAATGATATGCGAAGAAATATATTTTCCAACTAATTAAGAGCCGAGACATAGACTTCTTTAGCGTCTCGTATTAGCTAATCTTGTCAAAATTAAAAAATTGTAACAGCAGTCAACTGAATTTAGAACGAAAGACTAGTTAACATTAGTTTAGTATTCTGTACATGCTACCAGCCTTTGTTTTAGCATCAAATACAGATTTATGTATCTGATAATTTTTGTATATCTTCCATCCAAGTAACTTCGAGCAACTGTTGTACAAAAACAGTAATTTTTGTCGATATTGTCCCATATCGCTTACTTTTATTCGGCCATTTTATGCATAAATAATAAACTGGCACACCTGTGATAATCCAAAAGTTATGGTAAACTATATGGTAATGATTGATTAGCATACAATTACCTGTTAATGTAATCGCCACGCTTATAACTGCGTTCCATGGGTTTGCAAACATTGGAAATATAACTAGAAACATACAACTTGCTAAAAATGTAAGTGGCACCAAAATGTTAACTTTAATCGGTCGCGGTAGATCGGGTTGTTTGTGTCGAATCCATAACATTCCGGCAATACTAGCTGCTACGGAAAACCATAAGATTTGACTGTAATAGTTGATGAGGACAAATACATCGTCTGTAAGTAACATTGCTAGAGATGCGGCGCATGTGAAAAGTAGCGCCGGTACAGGTGTGTGTCGTCGCACATGGACGTAAGAGAATAATTCGGGTAAATGGCCTTCTTGCGAACCAGTTAAAAATAGGCGAGCACTTGTAAATAGAATGCCATTCACTCCACCAAAAGTGGATAACGCAACGAATATTGGTACCACCCAGGCAAATGAACCAAATACTCTATTGCCAAAACTCTACAAAATATATATATATATATATATCTGTTTAATACATCGCAGTTTAAACCATCGTATGTATGTATGTACAACCAAGATAGAATATTATTCGTTGTATTATTCAAATGTGAGTGTGATACCAGAAATTCATTCTCTGTTACCACCATTTATTTGGTAATAGAAAATAATTTTCTATTGATAGGAAATTCCAATGTTTGAATTTGGTCACATTTAAATGAAATTTTTCAATATTTATACCATTTAAATTGACCATGACCTGGCTTCTATAATGTTGCTTGTATGTACATACATAAATACAAGGGTCAAGTATCGTTTACTAACCACAGCAACTGCAGCGGAACTTAACATTTCATCGCCAGACAAGACGGCAAAGTAAGCAATGTTAGCTAAGACATAGACGAGCGTAACTGTCGGCAAGGCTATCCATATAGCGCGGGGCAAGTTCCTGTGCAAAAAATAAATCACAATGTTAGTAGGAGTGCAAACATCATGCATTAAGCATGAACACTCGACATCGTCGACAACGTAAGATAAAACGTTTCGCTTCATTCCCCAAGCGCCGTTGATGCCGCCAGTCACCACCCACCACCCACTCGAACGTATGTATGTATATACTACGTGCTTCTAACAAAATGAGGCCGCTTCGTTCAACGATAGGGGCAAATAAAATGCCATTCGCTGGTCGCTATCGACTAACAGTCTAAACGCGAGAGAACGCACTATTGCGATTAAAGAGAAAGCGAGCATTCGGATTCTCAATTAGATTAATCATGATCTTTCACGTAGCGGCAACAACGACGAACATTCCCAAATTAAGCCACTTTTAGTCTTCATACCCACCTATATGGATCTTGTAATTCTTCAGTAACAAAATTTAAGAAATTCCATCCCCCGAAAGCGAATAATCCAGAATAAAATGCGACTGCTATTGCATCTGGTCCATATCGTCCTTCGAATGCATTCTCAAAATGTTCCGTGTGGCCTATGAGGAATGATGTATTTGTGTCATGACGTCTTTGTTTAAATTCATTTGCAATTAGTAAACAAAGCAGGGAATTGTGAATGTAATTTGTAAGACAAAACAGATACATAACTTTGTTCAACCGAGAAACATATCAAATTGCAAATCTTGCGTGTGCCGGATAATTTACCCTACCGCAGACATCCCGTACTGTATAAGGTTCATTATAGTAAAATCAAATAACAATATATATCTGAAGATCGATAAAAATAAAACTATTCCCAAGCGCAATAAGTTTCCTGTTATCCAGTGATGTATATAGAAAATAAATAAATGTTGCAGTATTATTTTTCATCAGTAAAAGATATTTAAAAGAAGTAGCTAGAGAGCATGCGTGCGTATTTAGCGTAAACAACAGGTGGTTAGTGTTTAACAACATACCGGAACCAATGTGTACTCCGCCGAAAACAATAATGGCAGCCAGCGCAAATAACTTCGCAGCCGTAAACAGACTCTGGATACGCATGGCCCATCGAACACTCGCACAATTTACCGCCGTCAGCAAACCTGTTGTATGTACATGATTGATAAATGTTTATCTATAGATGTGAATATATGTGTGATTAATATACTCACAAAGGCACACGGCGGCAAGCAGACGGACCGTCTGCTCTGGAGGGTCGCACTCAGGAAAGAATGGCTTTGAAGCATACTGCGCAAACGAGATAGCCACGATTGCTTGTGTAGTCGGTCTTATGATTAGTAATGCTAGCCACAATCGCAGAAACGCGGCTAGTGGTCCGAATGCAACGTAAATATACGCATAATCACCACCGGATCGGGTAACGGAAGTGCCCAATTCGGCATAGCACAACGCGCCTAACGTCGACAACAAACCGGATAGCACCCACACGATTATAGACACGCCGACAGACCTAGTGCTTGCGAACACACCCGTCGGCGATACGAAAATACCGCTGCCGATGATTGTACCCACAATTAGGGCCACCCCATTCATTAGGGTGATTTTGCGTTCAAGTACCACCTTATTGCCATCGTCGTTCGTGTCATTTTGTTTTTCCGGCGACTGTTTTGCGTCTTTCGCAGGCATAATTTCGCGTCAATGCTAGCTGACGCAACGATTGCGAATCAAAGAGTGAATAAAACGTAGACCACGCTACATGCTAGCCTCTGAAACTGAAACCGATACATGTATATACGATGGTACACATGCGCAGTGCAACCATTGTACTACCTGAGTCGTGCATCATTGAATCCAACTCTCTCTAGCCTTTGCATATACATACATACATACATACATACATACAATGATTTACAATAATGACATATGAATCCGAGGATCAAGTTTCTATATTTTTTATTTACCATGTCTTTATTACTCGTGACACCAATATAACTATTCCTTTTTTTGTACGCTGACACAGAATTACGAAATGTATTTTAAAATTATTATAATATTAAATATCTGACGATGATGCATAAATACAATAACAATCCTAAGAACTTCGTCAATACAATTTCTTTCAATCAAAGAACACTATAACGACTCTGAAAATAGCAGAATCTAGATAGCTGCCTAGACAGAGACAAAGAACCAGAAGAACCCTCCATAGAACTCTAGAAATGTTAGAATTCGCATAGAGTCTGAAGATACAAAAATACAAAAACAAGACGCTCAACTTTGATTGATTAACAAATAATAATAATAATAAATGGTGTAACTCTTTTATTTATTTTATAAGTAAACACAAAAATGTAATTAAAATAGTAATTCTTACTTGAACAATAAAATAGTCCACGAAATGTATGTAGAAAATGTTCTATAAATAATGTTAGCGTGCATGTGGTCATTACAAAGTCAATTAATTGAATTCGACGTCCACACACATTTTTATCTAACAGAAATTTGAATGTTTCACAAAACAACGACGCGGGAGAGACGCGATTCTTAAAATAAAACTGTCGGGAAGAGTCGCATCGTCACCGGGCCTAGCTGGGACAGTGCACCGCGACACGCATCGCACGTAATACCGAAACAGTGTACTTATGTCTTATAATTGTTTGCAAATTTATTCTATATCGGTGACCTCAAGACGCATCGCGGTATAAATCAGACGCTCCAAACCGGCGATATTTGACGCAATACAAATGTTTTCTTCTGCATAATGCTGGTAACTTGAATTAAGCATGCACGGGTAAGTGAGATAGCTAAGTGCGTGTCGCAATTGTCTAATAGTCAAGTTAGCAAACACTTGGTTGCCTTGATCGAGTTGTTATGACCATTTACAAGATATGTTTTCGGGACCGTCCACATTGTGACGTCTCCAAGATCCCAATATTAGCAACAGAGCACGTGGTGCATGTTACGCGATAGCCAAAACATGGAGCAACACAATGGTGGTGGTGGCAGGGGAATCGAGCGTCGAAGTAGCACCAGGAGACAACACAGGTCAGCCGTGTTTTCCAATGCCGTGTTCTTTTTATTCCAAATAATTGCTGCTTTCATTCAATAATTATTACTTGAAAAGTAATTCTATTTCTTTCTATGTTTGTTGATCAATTAAGGGCGTTCAATATTATTGCAGCGAATAGAAATTGAATCTTTATTGCTGTCGGTTGTTTGATGAATGATACATAACATTTAGAATTATTTAAAACAAATTATGATATGCAAATTGAAATCGTATATTTGTGAAATTTCCTTTCCATACAAAATTTACTCAAAATATGTTTGTTTCACACTATAAAATTATTCTTATTTATATTTCACTAAGCTCAGAAACGCGAAACTACTTACGATGAACTGCAATATTAGTTTTATAGTGTACACCAATTGTACAAGAATAAACATTTAATATAATTAGCAAATATCGCATAAATATTTTTTTGGTGGATTTCAAGGATATTTTGAAATAGATGTTATTGACGGTATAAAAAATTTGACGAAAAAAAGCCAGCGTTTGAGATTTTTTTTACTAGAAATAATTACTCATACATAAATATTTGTACTAGATAAAAGTAAAACATATTTATATTGAAAAAAAAAAAAATTTAACTACCTATATGAAATTGCCGTATCACTATCAAAATAAATAATAGTTATTCATATCAAAGCAAATGGAGTACTTTTAATCCGACATACAAATTCTCTCGAATTAATAATCAGTTCAATTTTCTAACAATTACAAATTAAATAAATATTTTTTAGACGAGTCTATCCAGGCGATCTTGACGATCGTCGTCCTGCTAAACGCTTATTCACTCCAGAAATCAAGAAATACTTAAAAGGATGGCTAGTTCGAAGACGAGATAACCCATATCCGAATAGGGACGAAAAGAAAACCCTAGCGATTCAGACCGGTCTAACTTATGTGCAAGTGTGCAACTGGTTTGCAAATTGGCGTCGTAAATTAAAAAACGCCGGCGGAGAACCACAACG
Source organism: Nebria ingens riversi (assembly GCA_018344505.1). Taxonomy (NCBI): domain Eukaryota; kingdom Metazoa; phylum Arthropoda; class Insecta; order Coleoptera; family Carabidae; genus Nebria; species Nebria ingens. The sequence continues at coordinate 60,451 of JADQWA010000544.1, forward strand.
TTCCACCTGGGGACATTTGATTAAAGTATACAATGATCAGGCTCAAGGAAATGTTGAACATTTTAGTATTTGTTCAGACGATAGCATTTGGGAACGTGAGGAAGCAAAAAATGCTGCAGCAGTTGGAGACCATTGCTATACAACTATAACTAGTCCTGATGTCAATAACGGTGGGAGTAAGTATAAGAATCACATTATGAAGAAATATATGCGAGATTTGAGCACGGATGTAGTAGCGATTGAAGATGACGATACCAGGACAAATGTGGATGATGGACCGAAGATTTTGTCCAAGTGGTTACAAAGTGCTGCGAATTTTAGGCCTAGAAGGGAGAATTATGTAGGATGGGAACGCAGACGAGCACGAAAAAAACATCGAATGGTGCACCATGGTCGCGAAGAACTAGATGCAGCAGAAGCACTCACTAGACTTGCATGTACAAGTGCATCGGCGAGTTAATTATAAACAATATTTATCGTCAACTGAAACACGAGTCTGTGATCTATATAGTACTTATTTATAATTAAATAGAGAATATCCCACACACCCACCATTCATGTGTAGAAGCATTCATATCGGAAATCATTTTCCTATTTGCTTTTACAGAAAGTGTGATTATTTTCTTTTATGAACGTATAAGTATATTGTAAAATTTTCAAAATTTAAATTGCCATGAAAATGTTATTTTATTGCACTTTTTCGCTAATCAAATGGGGCAAATGTTTTAGTGATATTTCTAATTTTACAAAATAATCTAAACTTATTCGAATATCCTTTATAATTACTTGTTAATGCTAGTAACAAAATCTGGAATGACTCAAAGTAACCTTTCTCGAACGATTTATTTAAAGAAACGACTTCATACATTTTAGAGTGATTAATTCGTTGCAATAAATAATCAATTACTATGGATATATATATGTATATAAAATTATTACTGAGCAACAAACAATTTTGTTACCATAGAATTAGTTATATATGTACAAAAATACAAACTTGTATCAATAACAGCAATACAACGTGCGTAAAGAAAGAAAAGGTTAAAAGGTGAATTTCTGTTAAAATCTCGCGATCGATTTTTTTCATGATTGCATTACTTATTTATAACTTCGTATAAAAAAGTAAAAATAATTGATATCAATTCTTAATAAGTTCGCATTCATTTCACTAAGACTATATAGACATTTTTTGGGGGTAAATTAGTTTAAAAACGGCTTCAATATACAACAATCACGGTATGTTATTCGAATTAGAGAGTATTGTCACAAATCGATTGCATGAATTTTATGACGAAATTAAATAATTTTTTAGACGTATGGAATATAATACCTATTTTTATAATTTAGATCTTCTCCTAAACATGAACGAATAATTCTTTTATACTAAACATTTATTTTTCATATCTACATTTTATTTAAGTAAGAAGCAGTTATTTTATTGTTATTGATTATGTTGTTGTAAATATTAACCGCAAAGACCCCTGTTTCGATTTGGTGCATTAGCAAAGCAAGTATCATTTTTTACGGATAGTTACCAAATATGGTTGAGCTTACATATTTCTGTACTTATTAGATCATTTATTTAGATATTGGCATCTGTTTGTAACAAAAGCATTTAGAAGGTTGTGTGAATTGTAAATAAATAAATTAGTTTTTAACAGAGTATGTAACAATACAAATAATTAATTGCATCATGATGTCTCTTTCAATTGATCGGCGCGACTTTGTAATTGAGACACAAGTGTGTCTTGCTGTTGAGTAAGTTTACCAACTAGCTGACCCCCGACATTTTGCAATGTTTGCACGAGTGCAGCACGGGCAACTTGAATATCAGCTATTTCGGCATACGCAAGTAATTCGTCTTTACTTATATATTTACCCTCGAAAATAGCGGCTAAAAATCATCAATAATTTAATAAACTCAGCTATAACATCATTAATATCATTTACTTACACAGCAAAATGATTTGTGGAACTTTCTTACTAATCTTTAACAACTGTTTAATATTTGGTTCAGGACTAAATAAGAAAACATTTTGCGAAACATAATGTTCCGTAAATGCTTCATATTTAGTCCCATCTAGCGCCATTTTCAACGTTTTTATCCCGTAAATTTTCATGTGTATATTATTTTTTTTATAAGTTATAAACGCATTGAAATTTTCATCGGCCGATATAGGGTTCATGTGAAATAATGCTATTAATCGCGAATGATTGAACCAGTTTAGACATTCCTTAGCAAGTATAGACTGGAATGGATTCGTTAAACTGGTTCGATCAATTTTTGGCTTCATACGACCGCATAATTCTATCGGGGACAACTGTGATTTCTTACTCGGAAAGTAATTCTCAGTTAATTTAAATACTCTTGCCTTTTCGTAGTGCGGTGCTCGTGGTCGTTGTATGTTAATTTTACCACGAAATCTTCTCGATTCCAATTGTATAGCATTGTTTCTAGTTAATGCAGGTACTGAAATATTCAAAAGAAAATGTGATAGCTGCAGTTTTAAATTTTATGTAGACGACGTACCTTTTTTGATAAGAGTAAACATGATTCTGTAGTAATTTTTAGTTATTATTTAACATATAGTCATAAATCTAAAAATCATTTATAAATTAATAAACACCACAACAATTTTTAGTATTGTTTAGGTTATGTGCTATAGAAAATTGTATTGTGTTGGCAATTCTGATAAACAGAGCCTTCAAAAAAATTAGTAGTACTACCTACTAAATGGCGAAGTTTCGCTACTGCCCGTCAGATCTACGACTTGCCCCGTAAAGTATACAAGCAAGCTATCTATCTACTTTGCTTTGAAAGTATACGTTGTCTAAATAATTTTTATCTAGATGAGATAATTAAATAATCTAGATTTTAGATATCATATTATTCGGATATAATCCGCAAACGATGGTTAGATTTGGTATTTTTTTGTTAGGCCCAATAAAAAATCCTTAGCTATTACAATAAAGTTCCCATTTCACTATGATTTATTAAAGTTATATTGGTAATAATTACTGTGTATGTGATTGCAAATAATTAGATGATATTTTTAGAAACGTTAGACTATTATTGCATAGGTACTTGAAAAGAAATAATTCTGTAAATATCACGAATTTAATTTCGGCGGTTTAGTCGCGAATTGCAATAGAATAAACATCAATAAATAATTAATGTAATTTACAGCATTGTATTGGTTTTATGAGTGCAATTATTTACACGAAAGCTCATAAAATTTGATTCGATTAAGTTCCGTGGCAGTACTAAATTATAAATTGGACAAGCTAGCCAAAACATAATACCGTATTTGGCGACAGTCACCAGAACAATTGTTTAAATTCTTTAATAACTATAGTAGCTTAATCAACCTTAATACATCTCTGACAAAGGCCCAAGGAACAGGGTCGTTGCTGGGTCACATGAAAGTTAGTCGTTAAACGTGTGTTGCTCGGATAGCTGAACAAGAACGGGGGCAGTTCGGCAGCACGATTAGTTCTGGGGCGCGTCTCCCTTTACAGAGCAGTGAAATCGGTCCCGGGCACGCCGTTAGCGTGATTTGATTTTTTCGTCGGCCGTGATGCGCGTCCGAGTCGCCGCGACGTGCCGCGCCGAGGGTATATACACCTATATATATATATATATATATATATATATATATATATATATATATATATATATATATATATATATATATATATATAGTAACTAGTTGAGCACAAGCGCAATCCCGGGCCATCGTGGCAAGCCTAATTTAACGCTCGACAAGTTGGAATTAAACACGACATCGCATCAACAGTCATCTTCAATGTCATGCTGATGCATGGCGGCATACCTTCGCATAATATCACAATGATTATACCTATAGGTACGATATATATCGACAGATGCACATTTCTATACAGTTCATATACTATAAGATGCATTTATTACATTGATAACGAGTTCTGATTGTTTTCTCAGCTCGCGAAAATCTATAGGTATAACTTTGGATCGCTCGTAAGACAATAATTTGAAGATACCCAATTGTATTTAACCGAATTTAGTAGGTATACCTATATAATGTGCGAGTACCGAATTGGATTTAATAGTTTGCATAATGCTGAAAATTATTTTTATAATGTGTAGCACATATGTTGAAAAATAAAGATTAATACGTATTAATAATGAAGTTATACGTGATATATATTATAAGAACGTATAGGTGCAGTTAAATAATGTAAAATGTAATAAATTGAGTTACGAATGGTGTAAAATTGAAATCTTTTTTTGTAATAGACAGTAGTTGGGCCTCCACACGTAGGACTAATGGAATTACAGAAGATATAGTAGATGGGCATAGTTACAGTTGCTAGATGGACATCATTTTTCACACGGTGAGGTCGTGGCTTTTTTTTATCGACGAGCGAGGTGTGTGGGCCCCATCAGGTGGTACGCGTCGAGACGCATGACATACTGTGATGTTTAGTCAACTGATTTTGTAATTTGTTTAAACATTTTTGTTATTAAGTATGTATACCATTTATAGAAATGAATAGGTAGAACATTTGTATCATACCGTAAACTATAACTTTAACTACATATGCACGTATATACCACTCGTCTGTTCTTAGAGTGTAAATAATTCATTTGATGTTTCAAATAAATGTTCAGTTTGTAATGAAATATTCAAATGTCGTATATTCGCATACCAGCAAATAATAGTTTGTTTTTGAATGGGTCTGCGTGACCAACAGCAGTATCGAATTTGGTTACAAAGTCGACTCGCACGTCATTAAAACATGATGTAAACTTTAGAGAATAATCTGAATAGAGCAGATGCCTTGAGGATAAAGGCTGCATAATACTCGCACCTATAGGTATCTATCTACGCGTGCAAATGGAATGATGATGTTGTGTGTGTGTGTGTGTGTGTGTATGTAATTGACGGTTGTGTGTTGTGTTGTGTTGTGCTGTGTGTACCTGATGGACCGGCTGGGAGACAAAACAGTAATTGAAACACGGCGGCCACGTGGGCGGACACCCGACAGCACCGCCGATTACAGTTCTCGTCTCGCGTCAATTAGGCACGGCTTGTCATTAGGGCCGTGTGAGCCGCCGCCGCCGTGCGCACCTGATTCAGCAGCACCACCACCATCACCGATCTAACCCAACCTTACCTCTACTGTTATATAGTTATACTCTATTCTTTGATCATTTTGCAGAATTTGTGTATTTTAAATAAAATCTTTGAATCATATTTAGGTATTCATCCATATTCATAGAATTTTAATGTCGCTTTTAAATTAACCTATAGGTACCATTTATTTTTATAGAACTAACTAAAAGCATCTTAGCGAGAAAATAATTTAAATTTAAATTTTATTTAGTTACTCTAATTTTAATGTTTTCCAAAATTGGTACAAAACTTAGTATACTAAGCACGTGCAATATATGTATGTATGTATGTATGTATAGATGATTTTAATTTAATGTGTAAAAATAAGATGGAACCAAGTGTAGGTGTATGTATCTTTCCATACGAGTTTACGTCGGTGATGACGAGGACGTCGCGTCGCGTCGGCCCGGGCGGCTATTGCATGTAATTAATAAGTTGTTTCGCGTACACATCAGAAGACCGAGGAGGACACGACCGCCGCGTGCGCGTGTGTTGTATGTCGTTAGGGAAACGTGACGCGCCGTAGTCGTAGCTATATAGCCGCAGCTACAGCCACAGCCGACCGGCCACAAATTCGCAAACTTAATCCGGTTCGCAGCTGTGCCGGCAGCACTTTTAAATAGCTTTAAAAGTTATTCAATATAAAAAGAAGTTCGGCCTCGCGCGTCAAGATTTAATAGCGCGAGTGTCTCTCTTTCCAGTCACTTCATCCATCCATCCATCTATACACCCATCTCTAAATACAAACCACCCTCGTTTTACGATTTCTCTTATACGTATTAGGTACACTTACTGCGAAAATATTATATGTATATCATTGATCTATGTATGTATGTATGTATGTATGTACATACATACATATAATTATAATATAATAGATTCATCAGTTGAAAGTCGTTTTCGTGATTTTCCAACAACAAAGTGAAACCTTTAGCAATGACCACATTAAAAGCAATTTATGTACCTCTAATTTAATAACCATAATAGGTACGTGTCTAATATATTCGCGAGAGAAGACACCTGTTTGTGCAAAGTTGCGGATGACACGTCGCGTTGCGTCGCATTTTTATTATATTATTTTTGCAAGGCGAGCGGTAATTGTTGCCCGGCTTTGAACTTTAATTAAAATGCAGCAGTAACTCAGGAATAATAAGAGTTATTACGCGGAATGTGTGGGTTTTCTTTATTGGCATAATCCTTTTTTAATGCGTGCACCCTAACCCCCTTCCTCGCGGCCGCCGCCATTTGTGTGCGGAGAAAGAGAAGAAGCTGGCATTAAAAAACTTGAGGATGAAAATGTTTTATGGATCATCGTTGGCGATGGCCAACACTGCCACTCCGTTTCTTATTGAAACAATTGCATCATGCACGCCTGGAGATTTTGTTCGGACGATTATTCAAATTTTATTCCTCATTTTGTAATACTTTTGCGAAATTTAAATAAATAATAACATTTGTTGAAGCAAATATAAGATTAGTGAATTATTCGATAAAATTGCGATTATTTACCTAATCATTTAGTAGCCTTACATTCTTATACATGTATAATACAGAGAGCTATGCAGATAGTTACATACATACATACGAGTACATATCGCATCAGTCATTCTCTCGTGTATGTATGTATGTATGTATATATATAACAAAACAAAACACGTGTTTCACGCTCTCGAATTCATTCTGTATGCTTGATTTTCTATGTGCAGGCAGGAAAGCAATTGTGCGTTAGGGGGTTTGCGTTACGTTCGGTATCTATGTATGTATATACATGCTTAATATCAATTACGTTACCGTACTATCCTGCTTGCCTGCCTGCCTGCCTGTCTGCTTGCCTCCCAGGGGAGATGCCCCGAATCGTTTGTTCGACCTCGCTGTTGCCGATAGAGTGCGATCAACCTGAAGCTAATCCTAAGCCTATACTTTATTCTACAATACTTGCACACTTTAGGGAACAAAGATTTTCTTAATAGAAATACCAAATTATAAATGCAACACAACACCAAATATCCCCGTGCAAATGTGATTGATTTATCTGATTTGTGTTTAATATATAAATAAATCGAAATTGTTCTATTATCATTACTCTGATTGTGTGTTGATCCCATACTGTAAAAGGATCAAGGAATATACATATGGTAGCTACGTCGTCGTCGTCGTCGTCGGCGGATGGACGGACGGACGCGAGAATAAGCGGGTGGGCGAGTGACTGGCAACAACTCGTGCCGCCACTATTCGTCCTTATCAGTGTCAGCGGTAAGCAGATTAGCGCTAGTGACGCGTGAAACCATCCCGTAATCCTGACTGTTTGGCCCGGCACTCACCCATACTACTCTGAATCTGAACTTTGATGCCACTTTGCTTTGTCCGTGAAGATCGATCGATGGATGGATGGATGGATGAATCTAGTGTGGCATCAAACCTGAACGCTGAACATTGACTGATTCACACACACACACAAATATAAAAGCGAGATGTCCTACCTAAATAAAATAGTTTTTTTTTGTCTGGCTGTCAATCAATGCATGAATAATATCATAATTGAAAATGTGATTTTGAATCACAGTATCTCTGAAGGATGAAACCGCAATTTTAATACATTTTACGAAAGATTGAATCAATCAAGATTTACTGCGGAAAAAAAATATATTTTTTTCAAATTATTGATCTTTTGCTATGGGTAGTGAATCATATTCTTACTGCATAAATATGGCAACAACAGAATTAGAATTCTAGCAAGAACATATAAAAACAGTCGCGTATAGGAGGCTATATTTGATCTATAATACCTACTCTCAATAAATTGTGTATATCTAACTACACTATTTTTTAATAAAATTACCGCGATTGGAGTTTCTTAGTTGCATCCCGCACTAATCATAAATTATAAATGCATTTAACATTGTGATTTTTAATTAAATTATAAAATTAATATAAACATTAGTGAGGGAAGCTTAAGCCCCGCCACCACGTCAAGGTAACTCCATGGGGCTACGCTCAAAAATCAATTCATTTTTTAGCGTATCCCGGCGGGGGCCCTACCTATCTGGAAAAATTCCCACCCCCTACCTAACTTAAATATTCCCACCTCCTACCTATTTGAAGATATTCCCACCCCCTACCTAATATTTGAGATAGTTATTCTAATTTGTGCTTCTGAGCACGGGGCGCACGTATAGTTTCGAAGTTATTGACGAAAATCATAATATTAAAGCTGAAATATTAATAGAACTAGAGCTGAAACGAATACATGTACAAGATTATTTACGTGGCACTGAAAGGGTTGGGGAGGGCCACGGAGGACTCTAGCTTACAAACTAACATCTTACGTCTACTGAAAAACAAGCTGAAAAATTAGTAAAAGTTAGGCTAGTAAAAAGTATGATTAGCTTAATTAATTAAAACTAGCTGAAAAAAACTTAGAGCTAAAAAAAGCTGAAAGGGAATATATTAGGCTGAAAGAAAGCTGCAAAATTAGAAAGGGTTAAGCTGAAAAGGAATTGGTTAGTACATACATAAAATAAACACTGGCGTGACCAGATTGTAGAAAAAGGAATTTATATTAATATTTAAAGTATTACATATATATTTAATAAATATATATATTTAATTTTATAAAAATAATAAAAGTTATTAATATGAATCTGGCCACGATTTAAATTAGATAAATAAATAAAAATCTAGCGAAGTCCAACACAGCTCCTAAATGGGTCAGCGTGATCCTGAAGTACTGAAAAGGAAAATTTGATTAACTTTTACCAAGCTAGACTTACGTTTAACTCAGTAAATCCTAACAGGACCCTTTACAGTGCCTCTTATAACAAATATACACACTTTTCAAACCAACTTTGTTGCAACTTTGAAGCACCCGAGTTTCCAGGTGCTTCTTTGTTGTTTTGATGCATAGCAATATGTTTTATTGCGTTTAAGGGCCTCACGAGGACCCGGGCCATCACGAGGACCCAGAGGGTCAACACGAGGACCCAGAGGGCCAACACGGGGACCCAGAGCCAACACGAGGACTCATACTTAAAACTATTGTTGTTCAATTGACTCAAAATTAATTAAATAATGAATATCTATAATACATATTGCAACAAATGCAAAAGAAATTACGTTAAAATTTAATTAAATAAACTCTTTAATGTATTGAATAGAAAACTATGAAAGATTATTTTGAAACGTACCCCGAAGGGGGTCCTACTTAATTGAAGATTTTTTGAATATTTGAAGATAGTTATTCTAATTTGTGCTTCTGAGCACGAGGCACACACAATTGTGTGCTGATGCGTGATGTATTTGTAACATTGGGTACGACACAATGTTACACCTGTAAGTAAATAACTGAAAGAAATTTGGATTAGAAGGCGAACTGCCATAGATAGGGTGCAGTGTGCAAGTCTGCTCACACACTGCGAATACTTTAAAAGGTGGACACCCAGTTAACCAGGACTGGGACGTCCGAAAAACGTTAAATCTGAAAGTGTGAAAGTACAGTTAGTTATTGGGGGCCCACCTCGCTCCTGCGGCAGGCCCAGTGTTTCGAGATTTTATTATTATGACCAAACGGAATGGTCAAACCAACCAACAAATCAATCCGGTTCCCAGTGAACCCAGTTCGGCACTTGTGCTAGCACTACTGCACCCTGGTCGTACAGTAGAGAGACTCGTAACCGTTCCAGAGACACCAGGCACCCACCGTACATCGTACAATGTACGGATAGGCTTTCTTGGACAATTCGTCAGTCGGTTGTTTGCAACGCGCCAATATTAACAAGTGCCACCCATCTCATTTAACCGACCGTGTACTTAGGACCCTGCACATGCACGAGCTAATGTACCTTTCTCCACCGCACCTCAGGCCATCCGTGTCACTGGCAATGACCACCATATCGGTATATCCAACCTTAAGGCACGTCCACAACCGCCAGCAGATTTACGCTATACGAACACGTTACTCACGCGAAGCAGGACACAGAAGGAAGCTACGATAGGCGGCATGCCAGTGAACAACAGACCCCCAAGACGAGAGCATATACTTAGTACCTCCAGCACTCGTATCAGATGCTGATCGACGTGTAGTGACGCAGTCAAAACTACAACAATCGGCTAACATATTGATGAAGTCACACCTAATGATATCAGCGTTAGGTATATGACTTTAATATTGAATTTGAATAAGATATAACTTCAATCGCGAACCGCCCACCCCAAAACACCCGACACCCGAATTAAAAACCCAACCAGAATTAATGCATATAAACACCCGAGAATCTATATCCCGCGATCATACTGAAGTACAACAACGATCTGCCCCCGGAGCAGAACTGCCAGAGTGTGGACAGTACGCGCTATCGATAAAAAAGGTCTTCATGTTGTTGTTATCTAGAAGTCCAACGGTGGTTGCTCCAACGATGTCAAGGAGGAATGTGTATTTACAAACGGAACGGAATGGAACGAAACGAGAAGGAACTGAAGAAAATACTTGCTCTAACCGTAAGGGCAGGTGCTACCGCATATATTTGAAACCAAAGCGCGTGTTTCAGACATATGCAGACATTTGTTTAAAGAAGTTAAATGAACCATGGTAAGGTTGAATTGCTTCAACCACCATTTCATCAGGTTCTGCAATCAATTATCAGGGGTGGTTTGGAACAAGTTATTCTCTAAAGTTGAACATTGTTTTTGGGGCATGTGCTATTTTATATTAGGCAATTTAATTAAAAAAAAAAATATTGATCAATATGAGTGAACTAATTTATATTTCCCAGTTGTTTAACCATTTCTGATTACGCGCCGTATTCAGAAATAGTTAAAAGAAGATAGAAGAAGAAGCATTACAATATAGGTACACCCGAAGACAGTGGATTCTCTTTACATTTTGTATCCTAAAGTAGAAAATCACTGCCTGATACGCGCGAAGTATATTAGAAGTAGAAATGGTACTCACCAAATCCAAATCCAATACTTGTTCCTCTCCTAACCACAGCTGAAGTTCTAGTTGCTCCGAGTGTTAGCGATTGATTCATTGATGATTGCACTGGATTTTATTTCGCGATATCATTTATTTTTAATCACTCAGACGCACAATTTTTATTCATGAATTTACTACAATTATTTAAACACTCACTTTCACTATCACAAAGTTTTAATCGGAAATGCGAATTTATTTTTAAGAAACTTTCAATAATACTTTATAGGGAATGGCTGATATTTTACGTAGTCATTTCACTAATTGAGAAACACTCGCGGAATTATTCGAATAAATAAATCACTTGTTGACGAATCGGATGGTACATACATATATATTTATACATATAAACAATAATAAAGAAAGAAAGAAAGAAATAAACTGGGAAATATAAAGATAGCACATGCCGGATAATAAAAAAATCACTTACTTGTTCTATTCTTAAAGCCCTTTGGTTGTTGTGGATTGGTCACCCCTAAAACATTGGCAAATACATTAGTAATCATGTCTAGTAATTGAAAAAATGCTTAAAACACCCCACGCGACCGTTTTTAATATTTATTTATTAAATTCTGAACTCAAAGTTAAGGCAAATAAATAAAAACACTAAATTAATAAACGAATTTTGTAAACGAAAAGAATGAACGCAACGTATAAGGTTAACAATGAAATATTTTCACAAAAATTAATTAATTCAATCAGATTGCAACTGAATATTAATTATCACTATATTAGCTAACTTTTAACACACAAAAAAACATGTAAGAACCGAGTTATTGAACCATTCTTTTTATAAGCTGCTGTTAATCGCAAGTGCACGTGCACTGTGAAGTATAGCTGACAATTACTGGTTTAAACTGCAAAAAAAACATTTAAAAATCGCAATAAACCACTGCTAATAGAAGAGCCAAAAGAACACAAAATGTATAGGTGCAGATTGTAAACCTGGCAAACAACCACCCCACCTCTGTTTGGCGGTTCAGTGTCTGATTTTACCGCAACATTTACGAAGATCTATGATTTATTAAACCCGAATTTCTATACGATTTAAAATACAATTTCCATTTCACAAACATTACACATTGTTTAAACCCGCGTTTAAATTATATTATTTAATCACTACATCAGTGACAGACTCTTTTTTCCCCCACTTTTAAACGGAAAGAATAAATATTTATTTTAAGTTTAAAGTAGGTATACCTACACATAGTAAACACTTGGTACTAAAATCGCGGCACTTGTTCAAAATAATCAACGCAATTATTAAACATATAAATAAATTATAGAAACGCACTTTTAATTGTGGGGAAAAAACCATTTTGCAAAAGCGCCCACATGCACACGAGAGTCGCTACCGGTACATCCTATTTATTGAATTTAAAATTTTGAATATATCAAGTTACTGATTTCAAAAAAGTAATAATCATTTAAATAATATTTGATTTCTAATAAATTACTAAAGAAAATTTATTGCTATTTAAAAATAAAAACAGTTTAAACAAATATCCAAAATATATAAACCCCACCTTCCCCCACCCTCCAGAGAAACATATGGATATATAAATAGTCATTTAAAGTATCAGAAATGGTGTAACGTTATTTAAAAAATAATTATATGTTTGTAAACATCTTAAAATAATAGTATTTATTATAATAAAAAATAAAAAAAATCTCTATTACCTATGGAAGATTCGTGAAACGTATAACAACACTGGCAAAGTCCCGTAAATTATTTGTACGCTAACTATAGTACGAAAAACACTATTTTACGCGATTTGACACAATTTAAACAATGTTTAAACAATTTAACGCTCTTTTAACAACAATTTATATAGATTTACATGCATTACGCAGATATAAAATGAACTTTTCTGGTCGGCGTCTATCGAAAAACTAGTTCTTCCGGACCAATTTGGACAAGTAATAACAAAATGATACGTAATAACAAGTAACAAGAAAATAAATTTCGGATCTAAATAGGTACATAAGATAAACAAGGATAGATACATTTCAAAGTGCAAGTGTCCATTTCTGTGTATTATTTTCTAATATATTTATATTTCCACGCATTTGTATGTATGCATACATGAATCTAGACCCCGGGCGTGCAATTTAAATAGCGGCAAGTTCTTCCGCGATTACCGCGAAAAAAAAAACACTTGTTTACGAATCGGATGGTACATACATATACATATACACAATAATAAATACAAAAAGAAAGAAATTGGGAAATATAAAGATAGCAAATTACTCACATTTTCTTCTTCTTAAAGCCCTTTGGTTGTTGTGGATTGGTCGCCCCTAAAACATTGGCAAATACATTAGTAATCAAGTCTAGTAATTAAACAATGCTTAAAACACCCTACGCGAACTTTGTTAAGATTTATTTATTAAATTTTGAACTCAAAGTTAAAGAAAATAAATAAAAATACTAAATTAATAAACGAGTTTTGTAAACGAAGCCTAGTCACGCCATACATTTAACCTACAAGGTGTAGAAAAGAAATAATTTCGCAAAAATCAAATTTATTCTATCAGATAGCACTGAAAACTTTATTGAATATCAATTATTATTATATTAGCTAACTTTTAACACCAAAAAATATACAAGAATCGCGATAGAAAACCCTTTTTTTATAAGATTAGTATTCACAAAATCACAACTGTCAACTGTAGCGTAGGTAGTACGTGTGCACTTTGATGTATAGATGGCTGCTCACAGCCTACCTCGTTTCTTAACTTGTTTTAAAAGGTTCGTTCAATTTTTTGGACGATTTCATTCCCGTTTATTATGTATTATTATTAAGTATGTTAGTTCTATAGTTTGGGCTTATATTTATCGATTTTATAACTGTATTTGATTATTTAAAGATACTATTAAATTTTTTAAACCATCGCATTTGTATACCTAAAATTTGGTTTAAAGTTAAAAATGATAGAACACTTATGTATGTATACACAACACGCATCCGAAAATTAAAAAATCGTCCGGCGATAATAATTTCTAATACCTATAGTATCTATGTCTAGAATTAATGTTTAATATTTTTTATTTATAACTAAACAAAAAATATGTACCTAATACGTCCAGTGAAATACACTGCAGATTGTTATAAAATAAAATTTAGATGTATATTGTTTAAAGAATTACTAGATTATTCTATAAATTTTTATAACTTATCTAACAAGTGACTGAATTAATATTTTTTAAAAACAGTAACATTTTATGGACATATCTATGATTTGCTTTGCTAGTTCCAAAACTATGTAGTTTTATTTAAATTTATAATTATGGTGACATTGCGTTAAAAACAAATTATACGCCATAATATACTACATATGTGTGCGTATGTATGTACTCGTACATATGTATATACATACATACATACCTGACTTTAAAATGTTTAATAATATATGTACTATAAGAGAGGCACGTCACAATGCGGTTAAAAAGCATTTTCTGGACATTAGTTTTTATGTAAAAACTCTGTTGTTTGAAGTGGCCGCCAGATGGCCGGTGTGTCGACCGCATCGCATCCTGGCGTCGTTTTATTTCGCTCAACATCAAAGGTGTGTGCGTGTGCGTCGGCGTCTTCGCTTGTTTCGCTTTTACGAGCGTAAAACAGAAGCCGAGAAAGATGATGATCGTCCTGTGCGTTTAATAGCACAACAACACAGCAATGGCGGCCGTCCGTCCCTTGTTCCTGTTAAATCTGCGACGGCATGTAATTCTTTTTGATGTTTTGAACCTGTGTGTATGCACATATATGTCGTGATACGGATGCCGCCGATGCGGCTGCTACTTTTACGCATACTGCACGTGCACTTACGATATACATATACACTCTATACACATTTATTACATTCTCTACTAATTTAGAATATTTTATTATACATATACGTATGTAACAAGGCTAATATAGATGACAAGAATTAAACTATTTTTTATTACCAAAATTAAATGTACCCGTTTTGAATAAATGTTTTTCTTATAGGTAATAAACACTACAAAAGCTATTCTCTCATTTGTATACTATTATTATATATTTTGATTAGAATAATAATTGATACACATTGTGTCATCTAACATCAATGATCTAGTAGATACCTACATATATAATATATATTAGCGATAGAAATAATGTTAATCCTCAACAAAATAAAAAGTACCCTTGGTGTGCGTGCGTGCGTGCGTGTGTGCGTACGTACGTTTAAGCTAATGCGCGTAATTGATTCGGAATTGTGTGGGACGGTATATATGGGCGCGTTTTTGTATTAAAATCAGATCAGATACGAGATGAGCGCATGGTGTATTATACATCAGGATTATCGTTGACGAGATGCACCCCGATGCAAGCGCATGTAGCTGACTTAGTAACGCGACGCTCCCCTATTACTAATACAGTGACGCGTGGCCAATTCGTCGCGGTGCCGGCCGTCGTCCATGTTAAATGGTCTGCGTCGGATGCGGATGAGACGTCGTCGTTGCTACGATGCTATACACGAACGTATATATATATCAGAGGATTAAGAGGTTTTATTAAACCAAGAACGTGTGTGTGATGGTCAATTGCCGAAGCTAATATTCGTATTTCTTTAGTGATATGTTATAAAACATATATATTTATTGAATTTTTATTATAAAACTGTAATTACAGTTCAAAATGGCCAATGTAGTAGTAATAATTTAACTGCGCTACACAGTGATTATTACAGATGTTACACTAACAGATAATAACCGAATTCGTTTTATTTATTTAGCATAATCCTATTGTGCTCTGCTGTCCTTTTTAATGTATACGAGAATTGATCCATCTTGTGTACACAAACCACACAACAGTTACGAATGCGGTGACCCTTATAACACGAGATCGACAACAAGCGCTTTTGCTAGCAGAAGAGGGTTTCGTTTTATTGTAATAAAAAGCCACACACACACACACACACACAAGCAAAATATGAAAAGCAAAAACCTCTGCATATATATATATATATATATATATATATATATATATATATACACGTATATAGATAAATAGGTTAAAAATGACAACAAAACAGCCGCAAACATCACCGAGTCTCTCCTCTAATAACGGTAATGACACCAGCAGAACACAGTGCGGCCCCGGCCCGTCATTCGGCGGTGAACGATGGGGACCCCACGCATAGCAATCCGTCAACCAGTTATGACAGCAGACAGCACCGATTCTTTTCACATCGCACAGATTGTGCAATGTCGTTTTGCTACAACATATATTTTACTAAGAAGGGCTGAAGGGAAGGGGGGGCTTAATATGATTTTTTAAAAATTTTCTTTCTTGCAATGATATTTAATAACATCATTCGAAATACTACTATTAGATGGCCTTACAAGTACTAAACTAATCGCAAATTAGAAAATATATCACACACTAATATAAGGGAAATCAGCAATTGATTTAATTTTAAATCCTAAAATAAATAAAATTTAAATCGTAGTTAGAATAGTTTAAATTTCCAATGACATAACATTTGGTAGGGTACCTATGTACCACACAGTACTAGTAGGTAGGTACTATGATGATGATGATGAAGAAGAAGAAGTACCGGACAGATGTTATCGCATTGATGCGGGTGACGCGCGCGCTTACTATCTCCAGGCGGTCAAGAATGCCCTCCGCGCGGACACACCTCTGCCTCTCCAGCATCAATGGGACCGGTCCAGCACCGCACGATACACTCACACACACACGCAATTGTTTATTCTAAATTGCCCTAACCAATGAGTACAAGTACTTTGAATACATTTGTATAACTATACTTAATGGACATATATGTAGATATGTATATATTGTGTTTGTGTTAAGTTAACGATGTTAAAAAAATAAATTTAATAAACTACTATATATCGGATGATATAAAAAAAAAACATTTGAGGCCAAATAAGAAGCAATCTTAAGAAAAACGATTGAATTGAACACTTTTAAAATCACTTTTAGAAATTGAGCTTAATCAATTTATTCAAAGCACAGGGTTTTCACATAATGCTTAAGAAAGTTATAATTTTAGAAAAATATGTTCGTATGAATGAATGAATGAACGAATGTGTGTGTCCGAAATGGCGGGTAGGAGCAAGGTAATTTAATACGTACGAAAGTGATACCTATAAGTACAAATATGGCGTAGTGTAGCACCACAACACACAACTGCAAAGTTGACTCGACAGCTTTGGGCTGGCTGTGCTGCCTGAATCAATTTATATGTATAAGATTTGTATCCGAACAATAAATCAAACGCAGGACGCGCGACTATTTCTATGTGTATTGCTATAGGTAGTATACATACATATATAATATGAACGTGTCCTTTTATATGTTATGCTAAGAATTGTTGTAGTATGTGTGTGCATGTTCCTCAAGTTCAACATTATTTCCCCTATCGCACTACTACATCAGTAGTTTGTTATTTAATAATTGCTTTTGGTGTAGCTACTTGGAAGCGGCAACTGGGCACCAATGCGTATGATTTTAAAACACCCTAACAGCTTTATATTTATCCCTCTCTCAGGTCCGTACCAATGGCATTTCCACCCTTTATATAGTTTCTTATCGAAGTAAATAATAAATATACCCATCGAAAAAGAATAGGTATAATGAAAGAAATATTGTAATTGTTAGCCTCGTCTAGTAGCCTTAAAAGACTGATAAGTGATGACCTTAAATGATCAACAAATAAAATTCTACCCTTAACACAATCTATTTTCTAATACAGAAAAAAAAAACACAGAACGAAACAAGTTAACAGTGTATAGCGCGCAAAGAACAGAGAGTGATAGTGTGTGACGTGGCATGGCATGGCTTTTGACAAATATCGTTCGGAATGGCGAGGCGTCGGTGAGAATCTGTCGCTGGCAAACGCCGGTGAACCGGAAAATTGGATCCGGAAAAGGGAGACCTTATATGTATTATGTACCCGTTTGTCCGTGTGTGTGTGTGTCGATGCATCTGCAACGATGCGACGCAAACACCCTATACCACCAACGCCTTATCGAAAACCGGGTAAGAGAGGCGCCCGCTTCGCCAGGATACGACAACGATGACAAGTGACAAACAGCAGAGCTCGAGGCGCCACAGATAACGCCACCATCACTGGTTGACGATGTCACAGCTCTCTCTCTTGAAATGGCTGGAAAACGGGGCCAATAATGGAATACTTTTTAAAGCTTTAATAACTTTTCTGAATATGGTTTAATATTTATTATATTGGAATGCACCTACTCCAGATTCTAATATCTATTGATTCAACATGTGATAACGTCTTCGACACTTGTATATAAAATGTTGAATAGTAGAATTACGACAGTAGGTATGGGTGACCGCTGCGTGCTGATATAAACAATGGGAGAGAATTTGTGTAATAATGTGCCGTCTCCGCGGGCTGGCTGATAGTGTATGTGTTATCTTTGCCTTTACGAGCGACACAAACTTTGTCGCCATCCGTTACGCGGTCGTCGCAACGTAACGCACTAGCTGGCGAGCAAACACGCTAATGGTCTCATCGCTAAGCGACCCCTCTGGCACATTCGAAGATTATTCAACGCGCCCGAGTCGTTTTCGCCGCAGAATAAAATAAAATGTTTGCGATATAGATAACTACTAAGATAACTTTGATAGCGGCTAGTATAATATATGTAGTAGTGTGTATATACCTACTTAATGTAAACGTATAAGATATGTTGTTGTGAGATGATAAAAGAAGGTGTAAAATAACAGAAGTATAATAATAAGTATGCCGGTAGGTATTATTATGAGGGTGCTTCTACTTCTACCCACTGATGACACCTGAATTATTGCTGCGTATTATGTTACTGTCGCTTTTACTGCAGAACGAGATAAAAATTAACAACATCGTATTACTTATTCAGCCTATTTTCGTTTCACAAAATAACAACAAATGTGTAGGTATCTCACACTAACAAAAACATATTCGCAATGCATATACAGAATACAAATTATGTTGATGTTGTTTATGTAAATAATAATTAAATAGCAAATTTGAATAAACAATAGCAGAGTATTTCATCTTTAATAGACATTAAAAGCATCACACCAGATTTCAAACAATAGTTATTGGCAACAAAAGTCAAGTCGAGTAAGTATATATGTAGATATACTATTCGCACCTCTTTACCAGCACACAGATGAACTGAAACACAATACATTCAAAGCAGAAGAGTGACACAATCTAGTTATAATATGGGAGGAATGAAAGTAGCTACATCAATCTATTGTAGATGACAAAAGTCAAAAGCTGACCAGCCGGCTGCATGTATGTATGTGCAGACACACTTATTACCTATATATAACACAACGACGTATGTATGTATGTATGTATATAGATACTACATAGTATAGGTAATGCACGCCAAGATATATCTTCGTATACTTGTATATGATGACCACAGCAATGGAATATCCATGGACCGTATCGGGGCAGATGGACTGACAAACAGCGGGACGTCGGTTGACCAGTGTCCACAGTCAGTCGCGCCTCCCCAAGTGAGTCATCATCAGGCGGGAGATGCAGCACCAGCTGTCTAGGTTGTCCCGCATAAATCTGATGCTCGTATATGTTGTATGCACATATACTCGTATATATATACCGTTTACGAGAATGGAGACAATTCACGATTTGACCGCAATCGCCTATCGCCTATCGTATAGTCTGTGTATGTGTTCTAGTCTGACAAACGGCCACAGGATATGGTAGACGAGCACCCTCTGATAAATGGATGGCGATTATTCTCTTCGCGCCAGTTACATATGAGACTATATGCTTTGTGATGAATGCATACATACATGATGTAAGGGTTGATACAATTAAAATACTAAACTAAATATATTATGTATGCAATACCAGCAATAAAATATATACTCGTATGTAGGTATGCTTTCGTTTAGTTGATTGGTTATATCAAACTCTTAAAGTACTATGTGTTGTCACCTAATACTTATAAGTAGAATTAAAATGTGCCAGAAACGATAAATTCCAACGCTTATTATTATTATTATTCTGAATATTGGCAAAATATTAAAAACCTTTTAAAAGTCTATAATTTGTATTATATACATAGGTGCATAACCATTATAGCCCAAAATATACCGTGATGTGGTAGGTATGTACGTATGTATACCTGAGTGATGTCGGCAGGGACCTTCTGTGTATTAGAGATACCTATCGGTTAGTTGATGAGAACAGACTAGATCCATAGTGGCTTTTTAGCCAACGGGTCGCTTGATTGATTGCGTTAATTTATTTGAGGCCCCTAATGACCGGGCCTGGCAGAGCGCAAGTGATAATTTTTAATAACCGGACCGCTTTTTTGCTAACCAACACACACACACACATAACACAAAGAAAACGAAATCAATCAGCATAATGGGTCGGTTCCGGTCCCGCTCTCTCGCTGGCTATACGATATATATATGTACCTATAGGTGGTGGTAGCTACCACACCACTCGCGCAAACCACCGTTGGATTGATAGCGGTAATTATAAACGTATATCGTTAACCGACGTGTGCGCTTGCGTATCAAAAGCCCTATTGGCGAGAGAAAAATGTTATACCACGACCCTGCTGGCTGGTCACAACACAAAGGATTTTATCGTATTACTCGTCGTCGTCGTCGTCGTCGTCTCTGTATTGAAATATCTACATATCACTATAGGTACTACTACTACTACTGCTGCTGCTGCTGGACAACATCAGATATACGACATCAAGTGATGTTTCTGTGTGACTAAAGTAATTTAGCATTTTTAACGAATCCTAATAATATTGTAAAATGTTTAATGGATCAACAAAAGATATACTTGAAGTATCCCGATAACAAGCACTTGCGATGATTTACAACTGGATATCCTGAAAGCGACATATGTACCTAAGTAAAACTTGAAAGTAAAAGAAATCTGTGTTTTTGAGTTTGTCCAGACGTATCATCACATGGTACATACATACAATCTAAGATGGTGCATGGCCACGTGCAGTGCACAAATGAACAATATCTGTGACAGTTGCCAGCCATGCTTATACTTATGCTATGCCAGAGGTTAGACTAATCCCGAGGTAATTGCCTAGCTGTAGCACGCGTCTGCCCCAAGGGATAATCGGCTAAAACACTAATATAGATTGCTTACATGCTACTATGTATATGGTATAAAGATGATGTGTCGTTACATCACACATACACATATGTTTGTATGTTGATTATTCGGCGCCACCAAACGGTTAGTTGTGGTAGGTACACAAATACACATAAGATGCATTCTATGGTAAATCTTTTAACAATACAACAATAGCCGCTGCATATTACCTATATGTAACACAAGCGGTGCTTATTTAAATGTCTATTGAATGCAAAGCGATCGTCTCTAGATATGTACCTATATCGCCTTTACAGTAACAAGTCATGTTCGGTCTTAATCACTGCGAAACACACTAATAAATACTTTTTTTATCCTACACTGTAAACATATGCATCAGAATATCTAAAAACAAACGAATGTGAATGATTGGATAAGTGAATATTTGAATAAAAGTAGAATCGTTCACGAGTATGTCAATATTGGGAAATAGCGATCATTTTATTAGATAAATGTCCTCGCACGTTATACAAAACAAACTGCACACGTATATAGATAGATAGATCTCAATTTGATGTATGGAAAATTCGCGAGCGTGCGTTTTCATAGATTTAGTATATATATATATATATATATATAGGTAGTTGAGGATAGGAAAGCAGGGAGGTCCATGTGACGCAGGGTATGATGGTAGAAACACGATGTGTCTCTGTCGTGGCTGGTGAAATATCACCGCTGGGAAAGATTACAATCCGCTTAGCCTTTCGCATGTGTATGTGTGTGTGCACCCTGGCCTGGTCTGGTACGGCTTCTGTGCCTGGAATTTATTAGGGAACCAGTGCGGCGTCCGTACAGGCGATGCGATGGTGGAACGTGGAGGCGCCCGGGACCGTTCTCGCTAACGCGTTTAGTGCCGTGGGTGGGCTGTGCTGTGTGACGGATGGCACGGGTCGGCCTCTCTCTCATTAGCGCCGCTGTCCCACGCCAAACAAACCCTTCTTGCGTTGCGTTGCGTTGCGTTACGTTGCCACATCCGGTTCACTTGTCCTTGTTCTTGATGTGCTGTGCGCCATCAGAAGGTATCTAACCGTTACACCGTCAGGGCAGACCATTCGTCAATCACCGTGAACCAAATCAATATGTTCACATCATGCATCACAGCATTCACATTATATTTCGACATTTATTTCAGTACCAAAATAGGTACTACGTTATATTATTGTGTGTACTTATTTCGTTGGGAATGAAAAACTATTTACCAGAACGGAAGCTATATAGTTTAGACAAACCATTCAATTTAATCATCTCTAAAATGAATACTATATAAAGCATCATATGTAATTGCGGTGTGTAATGTTTAGATTGCACGCATCCCTCTTCGCCACAAAGTGGACGAGGATCAGAACAGAACAGAACAGAACAGACGTTCGGTTTATATGTATGTAGTTGGATAAAATAAGGACATCTGTGCGTTAGTGGTGGATAATCAACCTGGTGGCCCCTGGGACGTAATCTTACAAAAACACACACACACACACGTACCTACATAGTATATACTAATTTATTAAAACAGCAAATGTTCTTGTTATTTTATTATTACCTATTGAATCGCTAGCGATTACCTGCACGAATACTA
The DNA here is from genome assembly GCA_018344505.1 of Nebria ingens riversi. Classification (NCBI taxonomy): domain Eukaryota; kingdom Metazoa; phylum Arthropoda; class Insecta; order Coleoptera; family Carabidae; genus Nebria; species Nebria ingens. The sequence goes on from JADQWA010000544.1 coordinate 83,333, forward strand.
AAGCCTCGTCACTCGCTAAGTAGCATGTTCAAATTAAAATGAGTGCTTTGCTTTCTAAAGTCTATAGGGAATTGACAATTGACTATCGTTTACACGTTCGTCAATTTGGATTTTTAAGATTTACTTCATACACCGTCTGTTGTTATGTTCGCAGTAACCATTCATGTGAAATACGATTGTAATTTTCGTTTAAAGCTGCTTTTACTTTGATTTGTATATGATTTTGTTTGTAGTTTTTTGACGACAGACATCAGAAGCTTCAAGTGCTTGGTCTGATGGAAGAGTGGTAGTGGATTGACTACGTGCCTAGTAAATGGCAGAAGAATCAATTAGGCGTATGCGACACGTTGAGGCACGAGCCGTCTTGAACGGATGTGACGGCAGAGCGTCCATTAGAGCGGGCGCAGTCCCCCGATTAGCGGACAAATCACGCGTCCCTCGGGAGAGAGTCCGCGAGACCCGGAGACTTATGGATGGCACTAGCTCTGTTGTGTGCGAGTGTAGTGTGTTACGCCGCAGTACGATTTACGACGCTCGGACGTCGCAGGGGACGGTTTTGTTTTCCGCTTCAATTCGTTTAGCGCGCTGCGATCGCGTGCCCCTATTCTTAAATGATCAAGCCGGCTTGTTTTTAAATAAATGCGCATCAATGTATCTATCACATGTAGCGCATATATTCTGATTCTATAGCTTTTTCGCTTGCTTTGGGGACAAATTCACAGCAGATGAATACAAAACCGTTTCACTTTTTTACAACTGTGCGAAAACATATTTTAATGTGAATCACTAATAATTATAGTATAGGTATACCCTTCTCGGGTTGGCATAATAATAGAGTCTGGCTATATTTTCGTCAACCTATATTTACTTGTGCATTTTTTCCCGTGTGGAAGAAGGAAGACACGTTTAAATTATTGCTTCGTTGTCAGCTGTCGTAAACATATGCATGTGTGTATGTCGTATGCCATCACATAACTTACTGGGCAATTAAAACTAGAGTGCGTTGCAGTAAGTTGTCATATTTACTATTGCGAATTTATTTATTTTTCTAATTGTTTTTGATGTTTAAAATTGAATAAAAAATCTGCTCTATATATATATATATATATATATAAATCGATTTTAATATATAAAATTAAATGCGTTAAATTATAAGTTAATTTGTTATCGTATCGGCGAAGAAACGAATCATTTTCCGACAAACACCAAACTAGGATTGGTTTATTTAGTTTAAATAATTTGTGTGGTCTGTATTCACTTCGAATAATAATAATAATAAACATTTCTAATAACAAAGACATGAAGTGTACAGCCTAAAGCCGGTACTGCATGTTGTGCCCCCTCAAGTAGAGAAACAACCCTTAGAAGAAAAAGAAGACGATGTCGAGTAGGTATTTGGAGGTAATATAAAATGATGTTATTGACAATAAATACAGGTAGACATTGTCGTGGTGGTGGTGGTGGAGAGTAGTTGGAGTGGACGGGCGGTAAACACTACCGAAACCGCCCCTCGCGAGGGCGGAGTTAGAGGCACCACGCCCCTTAGCAGTCAGCGGATGAGCAAACAGTCGGGGACCGCGAGCAGATAAAAGAAAACACAAGCCGGTTGTTGTGGTGCGCGGGGTACGCCCAGGTGTCCGTGAGCCCCCCTGACGCCGCATGGGGGACGGTAGCGCGCGACGCTGTCAGCGCTCTCCCCTCCTGGCGACGAAAAATGGCAGCGGCAGCATCCAGCTAAGCGAAAGAGAGTCAGTTTGACGCTGGACATCGCGACGTCGGCACACGTCAGATATTCAATTATTGCAGAGTGCGACTTTCGCACGGTTGCACTACCTATATCTATATATATATAATATAGCTTCGAAGCATGCTAGAGCTGATGATGATTATTGAAGGTATGACGGTGCGAGCGCCGCCTGCGTAACGCCCTGTCGACAGCCGCGGAGTGGGAGCGCGACCAATCTGCGGCCGCACACACATCGTATCAGAGTAATCTTGTTAAATGTGAGTCAAAAGATCCTAAATATTCATTCTGTCAAAACATCTCGAGCCTCTGTTCGCCGAAGTGCGCGCGTGTTGTTATGGTCCCGCCGGCAGGACTTTCACCACCGACGCCACGACGACGTCACCATCAGCGCACATTTTTATTGTTTTAACATCGTGACGTGAGAACTTTATCATCAACATCATTATCAACATCATCATCAACATCATCATCATCATCATCATCATCATCACCACCACCACCACCACCACCTGGTGCTGTTGTCATCACCGTCGGGGTGCTGCATTGTTCGTTTTTGTTGTTAGCTTATATATACCTATAAGTTTCGTGTTAGTACCTATATTATAGTGTCCATGGACGAACTTGACAACTGTACCATGCGGCCTTGTGCCACGGACTTTTCCATCGCGGCTATCATGTCGCGCCATGGAAGAGCACGGGCAGCTAGGTGTCGGGATCACCTCCAGGCGCCATCCTCCAACACCATCGAACCACTAGGTGAGACAGTACAAACAACAAACATCTCACATCCCCCACGTGTTTTCTTTTTACTGATGACAATCATCAATAATATAAATCAAATGATTGCGAATATATTCTTTCTACTACATAATATTATTTATGTAATTTGCTGATATTTTGCTTAAATTCTATAGGTTATTTAGTTTGTATATTTCGCAGAGAAAATTTATTTGGACAGCTAAATATATACCTATATATAATTGTAAAATAAAATATTGCCTATAGGTATACAAACGAAATATTTTATTCATACAATTGTCTGCAACCGTATTTTTTCTACGTATAACTATGACTAAAGAAGCTAACCAAAGCGAGTACCTATTTAATCAATGATATAAAGTTTAATGGAAATGCAAGTTATTGGACGACTTGTATTTTTAAATGGTTTAATACATCAGCAAAAATCGGAATAAAAATATCAATTATCTGCGTATAACCAAAAGAAATACATTACATATACACGGCTATATCGTTGTATGTATGTATGTGGTGAATGAGGCATAAAAACATTACAATATAAAGTAGTGGTTTAAACCTCAGACCGCAACTCTGATACCTATTTAATAGATAATTGTATCGATAAATGGTCACGTTTATCCGTTCATCATCGGGCGCGATGGGAACACGTTGGAAGTTAGGTGATATTACGTTTAACTCGCACGGTTTCAACCCTAAATCAAAGTGGTAGGTAAGCGACTGCGCACAATTTCTGTATCCAACGCAACGGCGTGTTTCAAATTGTTATCAAGTAGCAAAAGATTAAAAAAAAAAAAACATTGGTCAGAGACACTATTGTTACATATTTTGTCACATTACCACTAACAATAGCGCAAAGTATGTACATACTTTTAGTAAATTAAAACTGACTTAATGTTAATAGCTTATAAAAGAAATATGATTCTAAGGTTTTTCTAATAATTATTTCATTATTTATTTAAAAACTTCCTGGTTTAAAAGCACACACATTAAATTATAGTCTTGGCCATAAAAAACGGAATTTTTCTTAGTAATTTAATTTCTTAACTAAATATTAAGATTATTTACGGATGCAGAAAGAATCATTACAAATAACGTTTAACAAAAATTACATATTGAATTTTCATGTAAGTATAAACAATCTTCTCGAAAGTATCAATGTTTTCAGGTTACTATTTTTTATAAGTACTAATTTAAAAAGATATTTCAAATGATGCTATTCCAAGAAAACTTGTAATTCTATAAGAAGAATCCATAAATATGTTAATTGTAATTAAATTTCAAATCAAACATTAATTGTTTTTACTAAAATCCATCAAATATCATTTTTCGATTTACAGTATTGTAAAATTTATTTCCATAATAAAACTAGATTTAAAAATAAAACTATTAAAATCATCTAGGTACCTATTACAGAAATACAAACATATTTACAACTTATATAGTTAACGCTTCATATAAATTTGTTGGTTTGAAAGAATTACATTCACAGAGCAAATAAATAAATATTAATCTTGAGTATACCTAATGGTGACTTTGGTTCGCGCCTTATAATTTTGTAAGGCTAAACGGCCGTTATTACAATGAAACCGTATTATATTTAACAAAGCGTCCAACGGTGACACAGGTCATTTGAAATGACACGCTATTTTTATATTGAACCGAAAACCGTTGAATAATACCTAATATTTTTTCAGCTATTTTCGTATAATTTAGATATTATCACTTCAGCCGTAGGTATATTAATATATACCTAATACCTATAAACGGTAATGTTGAAGTAATTGAATTTAGTGTTATTCAGAATGTGCCTAATAGTCTATTCAAAAAATCGATTTGTTACCTAAAATATGTATATAGATAAGTGATGTGTACAAAGAATAAATTTGAAGATGAAACAAGAATATATACTCGTATATATGTACTACATAGGTACATACATACATACTTAATGTATAATATCACAGAAGCTAAATATAAAATAATAAAAAGATGAAGAAAAAATGTGCATGTAGCTACTAAACGTTTTGGTACATACATAATACATATATACAGAGAAGGGCGGTCTGATATCAATTAGCTTAAGGCGGCATCACTTTGAATCGCAAAGGTGCGCTGGTGCGCGTTCAATCTTTTAAAAAGCATTTCGACAAGAGATAACCATCTATCTGTGATAGACACGGTCCCCAACTGACAGACACGTCACTCGTCTTAATAACAACAATAATAATAATAATAAACACAAAACATATGTAGTACCTACTGATAATAATAATAATAATAATAATAACATACACCTATTTACGAGTGTTATATTGTGTTGGATTAAATGCAGGCGTGTCTGTACAAGCCCCCCTTTGTATGTGTGTGTGTGTGTGTGTGTAAATACCGGGGGCGCCTTGTCCGCCCACTTGGGTGACAGGCGCGCCCAGGCCCAGCCGCCCCGGACACACTTGACAACGCAAAAATAAATCCATTATATTTTCTGGATCTTTTTCTCTTTGCTTTGTTTTTTTTATTTTGACTCAAAAATATTTACTAGATTTATCTTTATGTGGGATCTTGAATATGTTTAAATATTTCTTTGTGAATGAACACATTTTTAATGGTTACGTTGCGGTAGGATTTTGGAAATGTGATTTGTATTTATCTTATTCAAGACAACACATTTAGGCTTTTTACAATTTACGGATTTACTCAATCAATCAATCAATCAATTAATATGATTTGGTTGGTGTGATTTAGTAGATAGGTACTATGGAAAGAAGTGACATACCATCAGCCTATAATGTATTATTCGTCGAAAGTTAATTCATCGAATGCATGTGTGCTCGTAAATAGTCAGAAGAAACAATAGAAACAAATCTTTATTTATAAGCAGACTGGGTTAGCAATTAGAAGCCACACCGAATCAGATAATCACAGTAGATATATGTAGTTAGGATTTTATTTTTAACACTCCCAGAACATCACACATTGGCGTTGTTTGCGTTGATTGGGTGTACATATATATATATATATATATATATATATATATATATATATATATATATATATATGTATGGCATCCGTCTGTTACCTACTTGACTGATCTATCTCATGTCGACCGTTTCCCCTTGTAAATGTCCGATCAGGCTGCTTCCGCAATCTTTCACAACCAACTATAAAATGTCTAAACAAAAACTAAATAGCTAACACATTGTCGGCGGCGAAACCTCAACCACAAAAAAACCTCTAATCATTAGAAAGAAAAATGCTTTGAAAATAGAAAAAATGTCAGACATCATTGGTATATGTGTTAGTTATATATATATATATATATATAGGTATATATACAATGGCAAAGACATATTTTATAAATAAAGTCCTCGAAAATTATTTAAATAATTCACACACTGACAACTTTCTTTCAACTGTTGTTAACTATAATTGATGGCGACATTTTCGCTATACTACTATGTACATACATACATATAATAGCAACCAAATTAGCGCATCGATTGTTTATTAATGTTCAAGCTTAGATCGTAAGAAGTAATTTATTTTTCATTTTGTTAATTCTTTCGGACGAATGTACAATTTTATGACCATTCATTTCATATTAAAAAGAATGTTAATACGTTGTAAATATTTTAATATAAACAAGTTACGGTGCTTTGTTGAAAGTTAATATAAATCCATTTATTCTACGTAGAAATCAAGTAAAATGCATTTGTATTATATGTAGATATAAACTGCGCATTCATCAGTTTATTAAAAAAATGTAAAAAAGAAAACTCGATTAGTTTCCGTTTGGTTTGCACGGAGGATGTCAATGTTATTGATTACTTGGAGTTAAACCAAATGTAGATAATAATTAACATTGGTTTATTTGATTTTGTCAGCTAGTGAAATAATTATGTTTCCTGCAGTCGCAGTTTCAAAAGAATATAACAAAAATTACTGTTATGATGTTTGAAAATTATTTATTGATGGAAGTCAATGCGCTCTCGTTTTATTCCTTATGTTTATTTTTCGTATAGATAATAATAATTAATCAAACATTTATCCGTAAATTGCTTCGTATTTAACTGAAATCATATTTTAAACTCGAGAAACTAAAATCATTTCATCAGAAAACATTGCGTATAGTTGCGAGACAAAAAAAAGATTCCATCAGTTGTTTGTTGAAAGAATCGTTTGATTAAAAGCTAAAAAAGAATCAGTGCTCTCAGTTACCAAAGCTGAAGAGAACATGTTGCTGACTTCGTGCTTATATTAAACGAGCGCACACATGAATCACGCAAGACCAAGTGGTACGTACATACATACATACATACATTGAGGCGGCCATTGTAGCCGCAATGAATGCAGCAGCCAATCACTTCATGGTGTTCCCACGAGCTGCTGAGCTGAACTGAGCTAAGCCCCTCTTATAGCTCGATCATCATCATCATCATCATCTTGTATGTATGTATGTATGTATGTATGTACACTTGCATTTGTTTGCTTTGACAAGTGAAAATTATTTCTGTGCGCATGATTTTCTATTGCTATGTCCGCCATCGAAATAACAATCGACAATCGACGACTTTTTCCTCTGATGTTTTACTCAGCATTTGTATGTTTGTACTTTTCTATTTATAACAATATAACGATACGGTTAAGCTAGCGATATTTTTTAAGTTACGACTGCGGCAGACATTTGTTGTGGAACTATTATTTATGAACCATGTGGTTGATTCGTTAACCCGTGATATGTTGAAAAAAGTTGGGTGTTATAATTAGTCTGTTGATAGAATATTCAATGCCGTAATTTTTATTTATTTTTGAATATAATTCATATTACCTATATATTTATTCAAAACTATATTTTAGCAAATGCCTATATTTAACAGTTAATTCAGTTCTTGTATTTGATACATGTATAATTCATATATTCTATACTATATATAAATAAACACATTTTTAACTCGCCGTATGTAGTAAAGTCTGCATATTTTCATTGTAACATTCTCGGATTCAAAAAATTCTTTCATAGAAATTTATTGGCGAAGCCAATGCTTAGTAATTGTATACAATTAAAAATACTAATTGAACTCAAAATGCATTTGATGGTTGTGATTTGAAACACTGACAAATGTTTGTAAAAGACGTGAATTCGAACAATTATACAAAACATATTTTCAATGATTGATTAGCCCCTATCGACATCACATATAAACACAATACGAGTGTTTCGGATGGTACGTGTGTGACGCGCGCGCTACAAACGATATGCGACCGTGGCGTGTCGGATCTGTCGGCATTTATTTATCCTGGCTAGTGGTGGTGGAGGCTGTTTGCGATGTGTGCTTGCTATTATAACACAAACACACACACACACACACACACGTGTTGTGGTGGCGTTATCTGAACGGCGTGCGAATGACATGTGACGGCGCCACATGTACTGTAAATACCATCATCTACATATCTTAAGGACAAAAAGGGTTAATGCATATCTTAGAAGAATGCAGACTTTGTGTCTGTGTTTATTAAATAAAGCACAGTTTATGAATGCTTGAAACTTTTTTAGGGATAACAACGGTGAAAAACCATATAGGAAATACCTTCAGTAATAAATATAAATTGAGAGAAGCTAGCAACGAAAGATACAGGCGGCTCGGAATAGGTTAAACTGCGAGGTTGATGTGTGCAGAAGATTTGTATATTATACCTAGTTTAATTTGAATATATGTAGACTTAGTAATACAACAAAACGTGCCTAACAATAGATTTTTGACATGAAAACAAACACTTTCTTAAATAACGTATTTTAAACATGTTCGTATAGAAATATTTCACGTATGAATTATAACTTGTTAAATGATAAACGTTAACTGTCCTACTGTAAAAATAAATGTAAAATACAACATCTTTGTATAGCTGATAATAAACACCCGTAGATAACTCTGAATATATACCTATTTATTTTTTTATTTTTGACCCATGCCTCCACGACCATACATACATACATACATCATCTCAACTAAAATGTCGTAAATAAACGAAAATATCTTATTTCAATTGTCACCAAATTTGAATTAAAATCAAGTGACTAAAGAATTTCTTGTTATTCGACACCTTGTGTTTGAATACTTCCAACACAGTAGCTTAATCCATTTATGAAATGCTTAATGTAAAAAGAAGAAAAAGAAGAAGAAAAAAAAGTGTAATATACTTGATTTATGATTTCATGTTCAACAATAGTGGGTAGGTAGGTAATTTCAACTGCTATCTTGTTTATTGGTTTGGGCTTTTGTTTTAAGCTGTGTAACATGCAATTTTGACATTAAGTTAAGTGTCCATTTCGATTATTGGGTGTCAATTTGGGGTCGAAATATGTCGATTCGTCCGCCGGGAATTGAAATTGTTCAACAATTCTTACTTAGGTATAATACACATTATCACAGATTCGATTCCATTATTTTCATATTATATGCGGTCTTTTTACGACTATCACATACATATATGCATACATGTATGTATGTACATACATATGTTTGCTATGAATCACTTTACCTTTATACGTAATTATAATTATTGGTATAAAACAAAAGTGCTACATACTGGTCAATCATTATTACCCTTTAATATTTTTATCTAATATCAAATATTATTTTTTATTTGTTCACAGTACGTATGAAAAGCTTAAATGTTTCTTTATTTAGTTAAAATATTCAAAAAAAAATTGTGTTAGAAGTCACAAATATTATTAATTTTTTAGCTATTAGTTAGACTTAAAATGAATAGGTTTATGGTTTTTATAAATAAGTTCATCGAAAAACTATTTTTCAATAAAAGTAATTTCACCTTTTTTCGCTAAATTGTTGTAACAAAGATAGTTTTTTTGAAAATATCAAACCGCACCGTATAAATAGGTATTTACAGAATAAAATAGTGTAGTGTAAAAGAAGCTTAACGTATTATTACATTGAGTGCATGTTGAATTGCTACTCCACAATTTTTCACATCAGAGCTTTTTTTTAAGTAAGTGTAATATTAAACATTATATCTAATAAAAATAAATAGGAAACAATTACGAATAAGTAAGATACTAGGTATGGTTAAATAATTATGATGACTGAATACCGAAATGGAGCATCATCATATAAAGTCCATATATAATTTAAACATGAATTAGATTAGAAACGCGTTATAATCGTTTGATAAAAAAAGCTATTTTTTCTTTTGATAAAAGAATATACCTACTCTAGGGCGGTTTCAAATGCATTAATATATATATACACGTGTGCGCGGTATAATTGGAAAAAAAAGGCAATGCGTGGAAATCACTCGTTCTTCATATAAATGCCAGAATTAATTTGAAATAAATAAATCGGTCGCGAAACGCGTGTTTGTCATATATTATTTGAGGTGTATGTATGTATATCATACGTATAAGAAAAATAATTCGAACGCGACAAAAAAAATGCAACTTTACCGCGTGCACACTATCTTGAATAAATTGAGATAAAACCTGGATTTCTATATGTTTGATTTTATTACCTACTAATATTTATACTTATGATGTCACAAAATGCTATTTTTGTTGGCTACAATTAACAGATCTTTGCAATAGGTATATAATAAAAAATTGAAATTGACAATATTTAAAATTACACTAAAAATGTAACGTTTTTATAAGACGATTGCTATATATTTTCTTAGAATCGTATAGAAATATTAATGATAGCTACATAGGTATGAATGAATTATATATATTTAAATTATAGTGAAAATAAATTTAGAATCGTCTAGCCAGTCATATTTAAATATAAAATATTCTAAAAACTTTTATATAGTATGTATAATAGGTACCTATATGTATATATGTATGTATATATTCACAAGTGTACTTATATCTAATATTAATAGGTATACCTATATAAAAATGATATTATTATTTGTACAGTAATTTTGAACGGATGACACTTTTATTCGTTGACAACAATGACCGGCGATCTGACAAATGATACATTTGTTAAATAATATAATAGTTGTTGTTGAAAATATATATGTATATATATATATATATATATATATATATATATATATATATATATATATATATATATATATATATTATATATATATGTAGGTATAATAGATGTGTGCATGTCGCTACAAATCTACCGGTGCGACGCGACGCGGCGTCCGTCTATAATTTGGTGAGAATATCGTCATACGTTTGAGAAAGGTTTAAATTTTGTCTACCTATCTATACTTGAGCATTTTATCATTTATTCAAACGATACACTTTTCTTTTCACATCATTATGCACATACATACATATGTCTATACGTCTTCAATGCATAAATAAATGTTTATTATCAAAGAAGTCGCCTTAGCATTGTCTGTCAATCTTAACAAAAGAACACTGCATTACCAAGAATTGCTTATTGATTCTATAAATGCATTACCGATGCTGTTTTCTACTTACTTAAAGAATATATTATGAAATTAAAAGTTGAAGCAAAGCTTTATTTATTTCATTCTATATACCTAACAATAAATATTGATATTATTAATTGATTGGATGGCGGACTATATTAGGTTTATTATCACGGAAAGCAGATAATTATTGTTAGTTTTGGCGCTGCGTTGGTTGTATTTCATTAAAAGCCAATTTTCATAAAGTTAAGTTAATCGCGATTAAATATCAAGCCGTTCCAGCTGTAAGACTTGTCAATGGAGACTATAGACCAGTTCATATTATACTCGATATTTCTAGTCAAGCAGATGGTTTGCGATGCGCGGCTGAGGGTTGAACAGCACGGATTCCTCATATATATATATATATATATATATATATATATATATATATATATATATATATATATATATAAGTTATATCGTCGAAACCACATGACAAAAAAATAAAATATAATAAAAATTGATCATCAATCTGGTGAAATGTTTGTATTAAAAATGTCTGTTTTAAATAAAAACTAAGCGGGATTTAATTTTGTTACAAAAATCAATGTATGTATATTAAAATTTAAACATACGTACTTGGTAAAGTTTCAAATGATTTTATTTTACGATATGTATTTCGACTACTAAGCCATCATTAGGTGTAATATAAGAAAGATTACGAATATTTGGAATATATAATAAGTTACAGGTGTACATTTATTGAAGAGGGTAAATGAATTAAAGTTTGGATGTATAATATGTCGCCTATTGTTATGATGTGTTCAGATTGCCTGAAGATGAACTATCGTATATTAAAATCAGTATACGCAAGAAATATAAAGTTTTATAACGTTAAATAACCTACTTACTAGTGAGAACAGAATTACATCCCTCAGGAAGTCTCGACTAGTGACGGCTGCGTAATCGTCCGTCCAACAGATAACATCTTATCTAGATAATGTGTGCAGCCGAGATCGTGCGACTAATGCGATGTAAATGACGGGTCGAGCATCAGCCACACAAAATAACCACACACCGAGTCGCGAATATTCAGAATACCTATCTACTGCATATGTAGTAGTACTATATTAACATTTAAGCTGAAACTATATCCATGTATGCGTAAAATGTGCTATTTAAACATTTTGCATGCTGGCTTGGCTACTGATGAACGCTACTTTATACCTAGCTATACCTACTTGTTTCTTTTTTATTTATATAAGTACCCAGGTACTGAATTTGCCTATACTTTCATTTTTATTTTGTTTCACTTTTGTACAAAACCCGCATGAATGGAAATTATTACAAATTACGTCAAAACTTATAGTTTTTGTTTCGATGGAGGGAAAAAAACTGTCTTCATTGCTAATAATATTAATTATATACATAAGTATATCTGAGTTTAAGGAAAAAAATATGGACATACCAAGAGCTTAATTGTCTCTAACAGACAATTATTTTAATGTTATATTATTAATTATCTATAAATAAATAATTAAATGAAGTAAAGCAATACACAATAAGTATTAAATATACGTATATACCTATTTAAGTGTATTTGTATTTACGAAAATTACTGAAACGCAGCATTATTTTTGAGTTCCAAACACATATGTTTCTTTTAAAATTAAATATTCGTTACCGGTATTGTTACTTTTATCAAAATGGCGCTAATCTTTTCTATCTTTACATTTGTTTAGTAAAACAGCCTTGTAGTGTTTTACATACATAATTTTATGCCTATTCCCATTAAATACGGTGGCAGAAAACCTTTTTACATCTATTCACATATAATTGGAGATTTTGTATAATAGTTTTTAGCAAAGTTAAATGCCTCAATTTGAACTTCATTTTAAATTGAATAGATAATTGTCACTTACCCCTAATAGAAGCTGAGTATCAGTTGATGAATCTATAACAAAAATAAAAAAAAAAAAATAATAATTCGCAAACCAACTATTAAAAGTAACAAATTTAAATTTAGAAAAAAGATAATTAGTATAATGTATTCGATACACAATAATAAATTGAACAATAGAAAGAAAGTACAATAAATCTGTAAATTGTGTATCGCGTCATGACGCTTAACATTGTCATCCAGGTAGAACTATCGCGGTCCCTATGGGTGTCATTATATTACACGGCAGGCATTTTGTAAAATTACAACGTGAACTGCCTCCGAAGCGTGCACCTAGCTATTAAATTATTACAAACGAAACACACCGAATGAATGACAGTTTATTTCACATCCTGCTTATATGTGGATTATATGTGGTTTAAAACCCGACCACAGTTATCTAGTAGGTATATTCACTATCTGTCATCTAACTTTGCAAATAATGACACTGAAATTAAAAATGAATAAACTTTATTCGTGTGTGTGTGTGTGTTACCCGGTGTTAGATTACTATCACTATGTAATTTGCTCTCTACAGTATACCTACTATATCTAAATATATATATATATATATATATATAGAAATTATATGTTGACACATGTGTCGCGCGAACAATTGTTATTGTTATTATTATTATTCCTTACTATACACATACCACGGACCATTAATACAGAGATGCGCTGAAATGATATTGTACTATTATATATAACGTTCCTTTTTACCGCATAACCAATATAGAATTAATAATGTATGTATATTAGGTATTAGAAGTATAATTGTATGCATTCTTGTATTCACAAACTAAATTAATTTGCGTTTAAGTAATCACCCCTTAAATTAATAACAACATGTTATTGTGTTTTAGAAAAATTCGTTGAAACATCAGCATCGTCAGTGACTTCAACCCCAGAACCAGCGCTCGGTGGAGAAGGTTGCACGGACACAGAAACTGGCCGAGATAGTCCAGTCGACGTATCATCTACTTCAGATGGTTCAACTTCTCAGGGAACGTCGTCTGCGGGTGGGAGAAGATCACCAGCACCGCCTAGGAATCCTTTGCTTCAAGAACGGTGGACTAGTGAAGAACTTCGAACAGTTACGTGTCATTTGGAGACGAAAGACTTATGGGATAAATTTAATGATCTTGGAACTGAGATGATTATTACGAAAACTGGAAGGTAGGACACAAATATCTAGTTTTTAGTTGAAGGATAAAGAAATGTTTTGCAGATCATATTAGCAATATCAGTAAAACGTATGCGACATTAAATCATTGTTAAATAATCACTGTCAGGAATTGGTTTGTTCATTGTGTGATTCTATAGAAGAATCTATTTTCCATCTTGTGACTTGATATTCTCAGATCATTCCGTCATAAATGCCAGTGTGTGTATGTATGTATGTATCAAGTATCTACTAAAGAACCAACATTTATAAACCGATAAGAATTGGACCCGAGCATGTCAGTCCCGAGACGGCGGGGTGTCAATGATTCCAATCAGGATTTCAGAAAATACATACAGAGTTATTTATCGCGTCGACTGCCAAGCCGCATACAATGCTGTCTTACTTAATACTGAGCCCATCAATATACGGATGCCTTTTTGACAATTTACCATTTTAAGATTCGACTGTTGTTGTTGTTGTTCTTGTTGTGTGGTTCTCACGAACGTTTGTTTGTATACGCACGCGCACTCGGTAGCTAGCTATAGCTATTGTGTTATGATGTGAGGTATTAGAGGCGCTTTTGATGGATCGCACATTATAATGATTTATGCGTGACACCCAGCGCCCAATGTTTCTATTAGTGACCAAAGATTTGATTCGTTTTTCGGTCGTATTTGTTTGAAATTCAAATTAATTTTATGATGGTTTTATTTAAGCTTTTTCATTAACTATACAACAATAAGAGATACGTATATCGCAAGCTGTTACGATTTTTGTGCGTGACCGAGTAAAATTATGTTGAGGTTATTATTATTGTGTATACGCATCATCATAAACTAGTAATTTCCATCATTGCGTATCAATATGTACATACATACATCAATGACCAATATAATGATGAGCCTGGTCGCTTTGGTATTAGTAAACAAATAAATAAAAGCGTTCGGAAATGTGTAGGTATGTGTATCAATTTTAAAATTGATAACAATTGTAGCTGTAATAAATTCAGAAATGCTTTACGCAAAATGAATGTATTTTTCGAGAATGTCTTGTACACGGTGATGGTGTCGCATGCCATCGTCATTAGTCACATGACATAAATTAATGTGCGCACCTTGTGTTTATTAGAATTTTAACGCTGGGCATTTTTAAACAGTTCGTTTAATACTTGAATATATATATATATATATATATATATATATATATATATATATATATATATATATATATATATATATAAGTTTGAAGAGTTGATTTGGTATGTAGTAGGCTGCGGTTGTGTAGAGCCAAGCCACGCGCTAATTAATTTTAACAGCTCATTTCGAGCGCAGCGATCGTTTGTAGTTTGCGCCACCGTCATCGTAAGTCATCGTTGGTAACCGATGTATATGTATGTATGTATGTATGTATGTATATAGTTTTATTAATGGACTACGTCTTTGTATACGGCTCATAAATCACGAATATACGCCAATTGCTGGTATGTATGTATACTGTATGATGTGATGTGTGCGCGACTGTTACTATCCCATTTATACTTCATCAGACTTCTGTGTGTCTCAGATAAATTTTATCTCATTTTAGTAACTATACTATACCACTAAATATAGCACAAATTAAAATTTCTAACACCACCAGAGTCATCTTCAGTATATTTGACCAGCGAACAAAATCATCTGTTTAATCAAGTAGTAGACATAATAATAATAATTGTAACCCTCTAAATTCATAATCATAAATTAGGGAAGCGGAATTATTCTATTTAACTGAAACTCAACTCTGATGATTTAATACATTTGTGTGTGTGTGTGTGTGTGAATAAATATACAAAATAGAGTGACGCTTCCGAAAGTTCGAATGACACTAACGAGACACCTCTCGTTGCTGGTCCCGGCGCGACGCGGCGCGGCGCGGCAGGAATAGCGCGTTTGTGATGTGAAATATGCATGCAAAGGGCCATCAGTGTAATTGCAAACAGTACCGCCTTCTTTTGCACAGAGGAACGAACGGTTGATGTCGACTTAATCAAATCGACGCCGTCCCGAATGACGAGTTCACTGTCTCTCTCTCTCTTTCTAGCGCCCGCGACGTCGCTTGAGACGCAGACAGCCGTGAAGCGTCATTTATTAGCGCAAGGATACAGGGCCGGAATTAGGCTTCTACGATATTCTAATACGTATTCTTCATCAACACTCAAATAGACACACTTCTGATATACTACAAATATATGTTCTTAAAACGTATAAGGGGAATTGATTGGTACCTACTACTATTTAATTGTTTACAACTTGTAGGTATATCTTATTGGTATTAAGAGTGTCTAATTCCAGTACTGGAAACACCCTCTGTGTTTGCTTGCTTGCTTGCTTGCTCTGTCTTTGTAGGTCTTGACATAATCTCATCGCCACCGCGTGTGTTTTGCACAGTAGCGCTTGCTACCGGCTTGTGGGTACATATGTACGTGACATTGGGCCACGTGGGAAATATGTACATGGAGGAACCTGGGGCAGGGACCTGACTTCATCATGGAATGGAAATTTTATAATGTGACACCAACATGTTTTCCCAAATAGAATAATATGTGTATCATTCATTCAATGGGTTCAGCAATGAAAAAATAATCAATCTTGAATTTATTATTATTTCTAGAAAATTGTCATCATATAGTGTTTTTGTTGTTTTGTTTTGGAATATTTTCAAAGAGGAGGCGACGCAATTGACGATGCATTTGAATGATTTTTTTTGTAATCATGCTCCACACAGTTAATTTTAGTCTGAACGTCGTTTAGCTTTCGCATCATTAATTCTCTTGACTCGCGGTAGTTAAGGATTTTTTTGTCGCCGCTTGTTTCTGTTTGTCGCCTGATGCTTCTCTGATATAGCTGATATAGCACCGACTAACCAACTGCCTGCCTGCCTGCCAGACCAATTGTATTTATAGAAGTGCCAAATTGCCAACAATAACGGCGGGGCAGCCCTGTCGTTGTCGTTTCTGTTGCGTGCGGTCCCGGATGTTGTTGATGTTTAACATTGTAACACACGAACAACAAGGATGCTGCAAAAGCGACACACACACACACACACCTGCACACACACACACACACACACTACTCTTATTAATTACATTTAAACGACTTGAAGTGTGTGAACAATAAACATCATATTATTCTCACGCTTTTTCTATTTATTTCTACTCCAATATTGTCTAATGATATACATATGCGCACATTCATGTATACCATCTCAATATTTAGTGGAAATTATAAAGTTCAATTAATACAGTTAAAGATACATATTATAGAAAGTTTGAGCAATTATCTTTCACATATCAGTTGCACTCTGCACTGCCATCGATCGGCCACTAGCCACTTCTCTGCGTCTGCATTACAAATTAGATATTTATTTACGCTTTTTTGTTTTTGTCTATATAATACTAGGTGCATAAATAAATCTAAGAAATTCGACACACAGTGACGGTTATAACTCCCCCATTTACACTTGACACACGTGAGAAATATCACATTCATCTAATTTCCTTCTTCGGATATAAAATGATGAGGAGGCGGATGATACGGTCATTTGGCTCAGGGTTAGATACAGGCGCATCCGTGTGTATGTGTGTGTGTGATACAATATTATGGACCTCCCAAGCAGAGAAACAGGAGCTTGAGGCTCGTTAGCGGGCGTCGTGTTCGCCACCGGCGGTATGCTCATGCTTATTCACCGTCCTGTCGAAAGATTTGTGTGCGAACTCTGTCGGAGACAGATCTCTCATATTCTCCTCTCACCCCTCCACCCCCTCCCCCCTTCACTCTTCATCTTAACGTTATATATATGTATATGTGGCAGAAGAAACATACCTAAAATTAATACGCGCAACGTTACCGGTTCGGTGCCTTGAAGAGTAACGCTCTTTTTCCGACCGTCAAAACAAAATGATGCATGCGATGTTTTGTTGTTGTTGTTGTTGTTGAAACAACAACGACTCACACAAATATCTTATATTTTCGCATTCTAATTGCTATAGCAATAGATCGTACTAATTTAGAGTCTTATTAGCCAAGGAAAATAAATAATAATATACGTTGTCACACTCAAAGTAGAAAATAAAAATTAATTCCAATGAAACAAAGTGAAGAATACTTTTAATTTCGTCCCCAAACTAATATAGGTTGATTTGGTGTCCTAGACAAAAATACACACACACACATAGTCATAGACAGACAGACAGAGATAAAATGTAATTTATTTGTTTATAAATGGCAATGTGCTTTGATTCATACGTCTGTCTACTATTGGTTGTAATTAAAAGCAATGTACGCGGATGGACGACTAGCGTCGCATCGGTTCATTTGCATTTTAGCTGCGCGCTTCGTCTATCACCGCGGCGGCCGTTGATGGATCACTCTCGCACCGATTATTTCACATGCGCTCGGCTATACCTAATGCCTTGTCTCAGATACTTGCTACATACCCTAGATATGTTTGCTAGCTATCTTTCTTCTAATTGCACACACGCGGACACACATCATTTACTTTAGTTTCAATTACCTACGCGATGTGCCGACTGGTATATCATACATACATACATACTCTATTATAGTTTCTGTTGCATAGTATTTATTTAAAATTAATTTAAACACATAGATATATGTATGCTGCTGCACATATGTATATCAAGAAACTAAATATAATAGTTATAATATTGTTTTTTTAATGTTGGTGAATTATTACCTATATTTAATTGTTTAAAATATGCATTTAGAATAATTTCCATCTTTTACTAGAGTCTCTACTCTAGTGTATGTATCTACTTATATTTATCTTAACAAAAAAACATCATATATGTATGTATGTATGTATGTATGTATGTATGTATGTACAAATAGCAAGAAGTGATGGATATGTTGCGTCCGCAGCGAGTGACTCGCGACGGTCCGTGACGTCATGGGCAATTGGCCATGTCGCGCGAAGCGTCTTCTCTTCTCACGCTACACGCTGATGCTTTGTAGTCGCTAGCAAGGTGTTTTTTTTAATTACACACTACGTCCTGTCTCTGTCTCTTTCATCTATGTAGGTATATATATCTTGTAACGAAATATGATTCCCCCGTTATTATTATTATTATTATTATTATGACGTATGTATGTATGTATGTATGTATACATCACTCATTCGTTACGGAATCAATTAAAACGTTCGGCGGTTCATCATCACGCTCTGCGCTAATTATAATGATTAGACGCCGGCCAGGGCAACACCGACACCGGCCGTTGCTTGCGACTTATTGCCAATGCAGTTAGGTATCAGAGCCTCTATTACTATACGAATACCTTCTGCGCTTTCGCCATAACCACATCATCATGTTGTTTTCATTCCCAATCGTCATGTATCATTTTGTTTTGACGTTTCATATTCGTATACTACTACTATTGCCATATTCGAATGTCTATTATTAAAATACAATAAAACATTTTCTTTATCAGTATAATAGGTACCTACGCATATTTTTAATAAATCATATTATCATTATTATAATTTGCGCACTTTTAACATGTTTAATTCATAGTAGTGGGTATATTTTAATTGACAAATTTTTATCTATTGCAGGCGGATGTTTCCAACGATACGTGTGTCTTTCACCGGTATCCGACCCGAGCAGCGGTACGCAGTGTTGCTGGACATCGTGCCCGTCGACAACAAGCGCTACAGGTACGCGTACCACCGCAGCTCGTGGCTAGTTGCCGGCAAAGCGGATCCACCAGCGCCGTGTCGTCTTTACGCGCATCCCGATTCACCGTACTCCGGAGAACAACTTCGTAAACAAGTTGTTTCCTTCGAAAAAGTCAAACTCACCAACAACGAGATGGATAAACATGGACATGTAAGTTATAATAATAATAATAATAATAATAATAAAAGAATCTAGTTGGATATTGAAAAGTGAATGTCCATAAATAACGTATATTTGTTTTAATTCCAGTTGGTTTTAAACTCAATGCACAAGTACCAGCCTCGCATCCATATAGTGAAGCGGCCAGACGGAGCACCTGCTCAGGTGCAGGACCTAGACGGCGAAGAGTACAAGACGTTCGTATTCCCCGAGAGCGTGTTCACGGCTGTGACTGCCTACCAAAACCAACTGGTAAGTGTTTGAAAGCAACGGCGCGCCGGCCGTACACATCATTTATAATGCTATCAGCGGTGCTTGGAGCGACGCCAGCCGACTGCCTGGCCGTCGTCCATCTAATTGAGAGATTGCGTCGGCCAATTGCGAGACGCGCGTAATCCAACCAAAGCATAAACATTGTCAGGACAACTGATCCGCTCGCAAATCAACTACACTTCTCTCACCACAGATTTTATTATTAATGGACATGCTACGGACGAGAACTCTGATTAATCGGAAGGGTTTTATTTATCAACGGCGATTTAGTTTATTTACCTCAAGTTCTACACTTTCATTTGTTAAATTGTATAATCTTTACACCGTACACCCCTCAGTTTGTTCACAACTAACATATATTAGAAATATATTAGATTTGCTATAGGCTTTTAAAAGGTTTTCATTGGTTAGATTTAACAGCACGAATTTACACTATAAGTGTAAGTCTGATTGGGTAGATTTAATGTAAATCACTACGCAAAAGAAGATTGTCTGCTTATGATTGTATGGTTTTTGAGTTATTTACCTACATAGTCCATTTATACTTGTATCTGTGGTTTGTTTTATCTGACCCAAGTGGATTTATTAGAATTTAAGCATTTGTGAGTTTGTCGACGTCGCGTCGGTTGGGATTCAGGATCCATATCATATGTGCTAATGAAATATTTACGAGTTGCTAGTCGCGGACGACGCTAAGCCGTAAAAATTATCTGCTCGTGAATCTTGTAAAAAAATAAAATAAAATGATAAAATAAACGGACGCTTTCGCGGCGCACACTTGCAAACAGGTGCTGGCGTCGTGTCTATCAAATCCTCATTTATCTCGGACTACGATGCTCTGTGTATACGTATACACCTACGTATTATTATATTTTCGGTGATATATCCTTGCGTAAATGTGTGTAAAGTACTTTGAAATCAACACATAAATCCTACATCATATTTGTTTATTACCTACTCGAGTTGCTTTACATATTTATAACCCATACACTGCTCTAATTTGATCACCATGCGGAAAACAAAGATGGCATGGACAAATATCTATTGTTTAAATCGTCAACAAAACAAGAAACAATGGGGCTAGTTTTATTTGTTCAAGTGACAGTGGAGCGACAATTTGGAGTTACATTTCTAATACAATGGACGATTGAGTATGAGTACTGGTGGTAGTCGATTACTAAGCTGAGTAGGTACATATATATATATATATATATATATATATATATATATATATATATATATATATATATATATATATATATATATAACTATATTTAAACGGAGACCTTTTGAAAGTGATGCGCTGTACATACATACATACATACATACCAATTTGATATCGTTGGCGTCGGTTGGCGGAACAACAGAGAAAACACCGGACTATAATTAAATAAAACGGAATTGTAGTGATTCATAAAGCGGGCGCAAAATTACCTTCGGTAGGCAAAGCCGCCTTCGGGCAACGAATCCGTAAATATCAGATTAGTTTCGCGTAAAATATAATGAAAGGCAGCGCTACGAATTACTCAAAGGATAGACGCACGTACTTGCATACATATATGCATAAAACGAAACATCTAATGGGTTAGTCAACGTATTATGTATGTATGTACGTATGAATGAATATATTATTATTATTATACATACATACATACATATGTGATCACCATATATCCTTTTATACAAAGTTTCATACATATGGGCCTATGTACATACATAAAATGTCTATTTTCAAACAAATTCTACATTTCATACATTTATAACAAAACTAATGAAATAATAATAACATCAATTTGCGTAAATACCATCGTATAGAACAAAAAGACAAAACTGTTTTATATTCCTGATGAAATAAGAATAAAACATTAGCTGGATAGTCTGCGATTAGTATTCGATATAAAAAATATCACTAAAAGATGTGTGAAATGAAGTTCACAAAGATTACTTTATAGTGAATTTATTGACACACAATTGCAAATATTTGTGGCATTTTATATACAGCCAGAAACACACGTATGTACCTACTAGGAATTTGCATATATATATATATATATATATATATATAATTTCAATTTCATCTTGACTAATATATGTGTTCCAAGTGTCGGCGTTCATTTCTAAACGTATAGTTTACAGTTTACACTATACGTATGTGTATGATATACGTGTATATATTTTACACAAGTCGTGTAACATGTTTGTTCGTGTCGTGTGGTATCAGTCACCTACACAATGTGAATAAGTTACAAACACACTACTATACCATACTATATTATATTATATGTCTGTCTGTCTGTCTGTTGGTTCGTTCGCTCCAGATGTTGGCTCGTTCGCGCGTCTTGTAGCATTCCGGGCCAAAGTAAACATAAATAATAGTTTTTAAATGAGACAGGACGTTTCACACGGGCCGCGTGTGTGGCGGGACACGTGATGCGCTTGTCGAGTGACTGATTGCCGCCCGGCATCGGTTACAGTCGCCAGGATTCGGATAATCGCTAATAACCAGTGGCGTATGATTCTAGCTTGCACATTGCAATTCAATCAATCAGTCAATCAATTCATCCATCCACCAAATATCAACATTTATTTCAAATCAAATAATGTGAAAATGATTTAGGTATATATAATCCTATGTCAGTATGAATATCACATAGGTACATTTGATTGACGATTAAATGTATCGTTGATATTGATGAAATTATTCCCAAAAAATAAATAAAATAAATAAGATCCACATATACGCCACTGTGTTCTAAACACAAGCAAGTAAGTAAGTAAGTAAGTAAGCAGCAGCAAAAGCAGCAGCGTTGTGGCATGATGTATGAGAGCACCCGCGGTGTCCTCCACATTCCTGTGCGGGGTGCACGGGGCCCTCAGCGAACGTACTCTGCCCCTCTGGCTGTAGTGCGCGCAGCGAGATAATTGGCCCACCCCGGGAGCTCCAAGTCACTGTTTGCTGGTCGCGACGGGGCGCCACTACACTGAGGCCCCATTGTGTATTGTATCTCATCATCGTCACACAAACCACGCACCATTATCAAATACATACAAAGTTAAAATCACCCGTCTTCTATCTTTGTTATAGATCACCAAGCTCAAGATCGACAGCAATCCGTTCGCGAAAGGATTTCGAGATTCGTCACGGTTGACAGAGTTTGAGAGGTGAGCGAATTACATGCACATATTATAAGCTTTAGTAGTAGTAGTAGTAGTAGTAGTAGTAGTAGTTGAAATCTTATGTTAATCGTATTTTATATACTTTGTTGCAGGGAGACGATGGAATCAATGCTCGCTGAACAACATTATCTGCGTTCACCGTTGCGACCTTTCGGTGATCTAGATCAACACAATAACAATCTCAGTCTGGAAGAGAAGGCTCTGTTGGCCGCACGATCACAATTGTTTTTACGGGCTGCGGCCGCGGCCGCAGCTGGCCCATACGCGCCTCTAGTGAACACGATGGGCATGTATCATCCAGCGCATCACCCGCACCCACATCACCAGCCACCTCCTGGTGGAGGTAATAACATTTACGAATTATTGTTATATTTCTTCAACTAAATATGACTTTTTTTTCTTTTTCTAATTATTTTTATAGGCGTGGAGGAAGTGGTCCCATGGCAGGAGCCTCAGGTATGCCACCGGGGATGTTATGGAGCCAGTGGGCGTGCTTAGGCCCATCAATACTAGCTGCACATCAACATCACCAGCAGCAACTGGCTGCCGCAGTGGCTGCCGCCGCCGCAGCCGCCGTTTCCACAAGTTCCTCGATGCCCTCGCCGCCAGCACTCGCGCGACCGTTGGCCCAGCACCGATATTCACCGTATGCAACGCAGCCCGGCATGCATCGCACCTCACCGCCCGTCTCGTCACCGGATACCAGTCTCAGAGACGCACCGGATCCGGATCTATCGCCACACCACAGCCCTGCTTCGTAGTGATGAAGAATGTGTTTTATATGATGGACTGACTCTGTCTGTAACGCACCCCCTTAT
>JADQWA010000544.1:112500-126947 GCA_018344505.1 Nebria ingens riversi
GTGAACAATGGTGAATAAGAAAAAGCACTTAATTTATGTGCGTATATAGATATAGTAATTACGAGTAGGTACATACATACATATATGAACGTTGTCATTTATTGGTGTTCGTTGTCATAGCAATGAAAAGACAAGAGTGTAAGTTAGTATGTACAAAAACAAGTAGTGTATGTATGTACCTACTTTTACAACTAATTACATTTCGTTGCTATGCGGGCATATCGTTAATAAGTTAATTCCGTTTTCGCGATAATATACACATATACACTAACACACCGTGTCATTAAAATCGTATCTTCCTATTTTTTTTATAGCAAAAATAAAGTTTTATGCATTTTCCGTTAGTACCTAGATATAAAGTATTTATAATTACTTGGAAAATATCTTCATTGTCAAAGTACCACCTATAGGTATATGATACATACCTATATCATTAAAATTAAACAATATTTGATTTAGGTACAAGAATGTTTAAATTGCTTACGAGTTTAATTAAAATAAAATTATACTGGGTTTCTATCTTTGTGTGGTGTTGCTGCAAATACCTACATACATAAATAAAACGCAAACACACCGAATAGAAAAAGCGTAAAGAATAATATTATTCGACTGTTAAAATGCGAAATCGAAATGCTTTTGTATGAGTGACATGTGTGGCGTTTTAATACTACATACCTATGCATGTACGTATGTATTTACGTGTGTGTGTAGTTGTGTAGACATGGCAGCAAAACTGATAACTGTTTCATAGTAGGCTAGGTAGTATTTTTGTTTATTTGTTTTGGTGTTTCCATTTTTTGTGGTCGTTGTGTGTGAGAAGTTGAAATGTTGACGGAATGACGGAGACATGGATATAGGTGTTACTATTTTTGTCATGTTTAAATGCCACAAATTCTTAACGCTTATAATTCACGGTAATGACACTCACTCGATAGAAATTATTTCAACTATGTATGTACGTACGTGTGCATATCTTGCAATATTTATCTTTACCAATTAATTTTATTTTCTAACTAAGTATATTCTTTACTACCCGATATATTCAAAACATTAGAAATAAAATGCAATTTTATAAACGGCTAATAAAACGTTGGCAAACTAACAATTCAAATCAAGAAGACAGACAATTTATCATTTACCAGTGGACCGATTCTAAGATCGAATTTCATGCTGTCAGAGTAAAAACTAGCGTGACGAACACCTGACGAATTATGAGGCTATCGTCTCTACTAACCAACCCGCGCATCGCATCCTATCGTATTATTATTATTATTATTATTATATAAAGAATTGGTTCAAAGCGCGCGGTTCTTGAACATTGCTTGAGGGATTCAACATTTGTTACAAAGCGATGACGAACAATTTACAAGCGAAACAAGACCGGCTGCCGGAACATAATATAAATTGATTATTTGTGTGTGTGTGTGTGTGTGTGTGGTCAGAATGTTTAAGCGTTCAATGTAGTGTGAAAATTGAAAATTAATGGACATAAATATCTAAATATTTCTATAAATTAGATAGTTTCTAACATTGTAAAAGTTTTTCAACAAATGGCTTATAACCATTGGGTTTGTGGTGACGTACACTTCATACACAAATACCACCAAATGTAGTCTAATGATTTGTCTACACCACTGTTTATCTAACAATGGTATATATAAATATTTATATTCGTTATAAAACCGTAAATACATTTTATTTAAGCTAATCTATTATTAAATGTTGATACACACTAGAGTGGCCTATATTCTATTCTATAATATACATTCAATAAAAGCTTTTTTCCCATGTACATACATACATATAATAAGCGTTTTATTTAATCGTTAATAAGAATATAATAGCTATCACATCGATATTTTCATGATTGTGCAATGGATTCATTAGATCCTATAGATTTATATAGTAAATCGTACTTACAGCAGTTCTGCATGCTGCACTGAAGACAGGATCTTCCAAACATTAGACAGTCACACTTCACACACCCACATTACACATGCACTTAAACTGCATTTCAAATCAATTTTTGATTGAAATTTTCGATAAAATCGACACATTTCACACGTTCACGTACAATGTCCGCACTAGACTGGTGTTTGAAAACTTGTTGTACGGGTTAGAACTTCGTTTTAATCCCTTCAAAAACGTGATATAACTTGTAGAATATATATATACTACAGTCTACACTGTATGATGAAATGATTGATGTATCCAGTGGAATATAAATGTTCATTTTTAATACATAGCTAATACTTTATTAAAATAATTTTCGCAATGTTCTAAATATTATTTGATTAATATTTAATAATGATTTATCGTAAACCGTTTTATTAGCAACTGTGAATTTAATAATTTTATTGGTTTCAAATACACCTAGTACATATGTATGTATATATGGCCTAATCGGTATTTTACACTTCCATCTGGTCCATTTCGCTCCGATTTTTATTTCATTTTGTAAAATAATAGCACATTTCACGCTTGCTAATTTAGTATTGAAATTCGGTCGCATATACCTACATTTGCTACCGAATCATAGATTTGTTTTGTTCAACGGATAAATTATAAGAAATTATTATTCCAAATCTAATTTATGTGTAATTATCGGATTAATTGTAACGATAATATGTATATATTTTATATTATGAATGAATGGGTCGTTGTAAATTTGGTTTTATTTTTACAACGGCCACAGGCCGCTTAGGTTTCTTTTCTGTTGCACATGGCCGCTGATACATACATACATACATATATATAAAAACATAAAACTTCAAGTGGAGCTGTATAGCAGCAGTAGCTATGTATGTATGTATGTATATTATATACCAAGAGCGGAAGTGCTTAAAAGTTGAACGTCTCACTAAAACACCGAATTATCGCTTAGTTAAATATATATATATATATATATATATATATATATATATATATATATATATATATATAAAACATCGCTTCAACTTGCATGTACATACATATCTACACATGATAAAAGAAAATTACAAATACTTGATTTTAATCACACTTTTATATCGAACCATTTTAAATTCCAATCTATATTAAGAAACAATCAAAAATAGTTGAAAGTGTCTGCGACTTGAATAAAGTAATATACATATATATATATATATATATATATATATATATATATATATATATATATATATATATATATATATATATATATATTATTGTAAACGTATGTATATAAAGTGGAGTGGCACATAGACACAAAAAATGACTGTGGTGTGTGGTATATATCAGTTAGTTAACAGTGGGTTAGATTGTTGGTAGTTGTGTCAGTATAGTATAGAATGACCGTAGGTGTCAGGTTACTGTCGCACTCGGGGTGGTCGTCATCCTTTGCGACACGTCGCTAATCATCGCCCCACTCGCACCACTAATCTTGACGGTATTACTTTAACGAAGACAGAACATATTATTTTAGATATACGAGTTTCAGTAGGTTTCACTCTAACTCTAGCGCCTACTGGCCTACAAAATGTTATTTATTGCAAACAGATATAAAGCACGATTCATTTATTCTTTTTATTAATTGAAATTAAGAACATTATTATATGGTGTAAAGTATTTTACTGCAAGTTTATTAATCGTGGTCATATTTTAAGGTACTTCATTTATAAATCTTCACATAGGAATTGTATACTGTAATTTCATGGCTTATACACTTAAGCACTATGACATTCCTCCGTTTCTGTAACTATTATTATTATGGTTTAGAAAGTGATAGAGTATATTACGAGGGCAAATCTGTTGGGTGATTAACTGACCATTGGGGGACATCTGCGCGGCTAATTTCATTACTCTGTTCAACACTGATTTAATTGCGATTTTCTATACCTATATACGTAACTATTAAAAGTTTTAAAAAAATTGGTAGCTTGTAGAAAAATAATATTTAACAAAAATGGTATGCCGAAGAGTGATGTGTATTTTCTATACATATACATAATACAAAATTGTGTTGGTAAACTTAATAACCACCATTGGTCATCGTTGTCGAGTCTAGGGGTATTAAATTAAATTACACAACAATTGCAATTTGTGGAAATTTCGATAATTCAAAGTTATGATGTAAATCTCTATAAAATATGCCCCTACCTACCCTACATAAGTTGTGAATAAAGACATGACAAGTGTATTTTGTTAATCAAATTAACGTTATTGGAAACACTTTAGTTATCAGTAGATACATACGAGTACATATATGATATGTCACAGCGTGAGAAATGATTATTCCTCCAGGCATACCAACAACAACAACGACGACGACGACGACGACGAGAAAAGACGAAAAACCACAAAACATTAGAAACAATTTTCCCACTATGTCCGCCGGGAGTGTTGTCGGCGACGTAACGCCGTTTTTATGACAATTTGCTCGCTTTGGCAACAATTCCCTACATACAACGGTATCCCAAGGGATATTCTTGTTCCCTACTGCTGCTGCTACTACTGATGATGATGGGAGTGAATAACTGAATTGAGAGCAATTCGTGTGTGTGTGTGTGTGTGAGGTCTCTCACTGTTTCGGGAACGATCTGCGATTTATTGAGCCTGGAGCGAAGCTAATTGGGTTGCAGAGGACCGACATGTTTCCGGCTGCCGGATGCAGTGCGGCCGGCGTTGTTGGCGGCGGGGGCGTCAACTGCGTACTTTTACTACTTTGATGTTATCGTATTAACATGCATTTTATTATTATTATTATTATGTCTAGTCTAATTGGTGCTGCGAAAGAGGACTTGATATATTTTTTTTAAACAATAACTATAATGATAACATTTGTTTGGGGGTTTATCCGTATTAGGTTTAATTTAAATTTATAGTAGACATTTTTTTGTGTCGTTCAATTTTAATATATACCTAGTAAACGTACGCTACTGAATATTAGCATTGGTTAGTAAACAGCTGGCCAGTTAGTTGCACGTCAACCGGGTCATTTGCAGCGAAGAATTCGGGTTCATATTTCCATATTTAGTGGTTCTGAGAGAAGGGCGCGGCCGTAGCAGTTACAGTCACACTGATGCTGACTTTTCCATAACGTTCAAACTACGCAAAATATCCCTAGCACCAGCACAAGAAAGTAATATATGTGTGCAGCAATTCTATCTATACAAACTGTACCAGTATTGATAAGTAATGGTGGGGCCCAATATGTCAATAATTCTTACAAATATTTGTTATGATCATATACCTATTCTTTAATTATAATTATAATTTACATACTTAAAAAATTGTTTTAAAACTTAATTTCGATGTATGTTACATATTTATATTTTTGTAACAAATTTAAGACCTAGCAACCATCACTATACCGTTATGAACCACGAACCAGGGCGTTGGTTATAAAATATTTTTCTAAACGTCCGAATAAAAATCAGATTGTTGAATTTTTCTTTTAAAAAAAACTATGTTGTTTTAGACCACTATGCTGTTATAGTAGCGCCTGTACACGCCGAATAATTTATTGGATAACGGGCCAGCAGCGCAAGCATCATGTTTACGACGCTGGTGGGTGTTTGAATTTTTTTTTATCAGTTTCAGTCAGGGGTGTGAAATGTGAGTGATGCAGCACTCTCTAGCCATGCATACTCACATATATGTACGATAAACCTTGTAGGTATTGCATATAACATTCTAAGCATCGTCGTAGGTTTTTTTTTATGTTTTATTAAAAAGTATCAACAATTATTTTAGAAAAAAAAATCTAAATTAGAAATATTTATAATAAAATTTGCTAATTGTCAATAAGTATATGAATGGTGAATAACCATTAATTGATAACGGTACATTTTAAAGGCTTGTACCTATATAATATTTATTTATTTAGCATATTTTAAAATATAACTACTATAGGTAATTCTTGACAAAGGATATGCGTATGTTATGTAAATTAGGTTGAAACTTATTATATGTAACACAGTGTGAAAAAGTATAAGTGTTGTAAAATGTCTTAATTATATGCAGAAATAACAATTAGTATTTTGTAAAGGTAGGACATTTTACCTACATGTAACATGGTGGTTGGTAATTTTATCGAGTTGTATTTTCTTTTTTATGTTCGTTTCATTTTAAACAACCATCAGTGAAGTGACATGTGCATTTATATACCTATAGATAATGGTATTTAATTTTGAAATTAAATAAAAATTTCGAAATGTGGTTAGTAAAAGAAAATTGCTTTAATTATTATTTGATAACTGATTAATGATTATTTTTGTAAAATAATAGTACCTAGATAATATGTCTAGTGTTCACTAGTAAAGTGTATGCAAATAAATATGTGTGCGTGTACAAAGTATTGGAATATTATATATATATATATATATATATAAATAAGTAGGCAGTGTAAATAGCTACCTGCTTGTGTTACAAACAATTCAAGTTTTATTTAAATGAGGTGCAGTTTTACAGCTCGCACGGGTGTTACATTTAACGGCATCCGTTTCCAATATAATTACCATAGTAGATACTATGCAATGCGTTGTTTATAAGAACAAAATTAATAATAAAGACAAAGAAAGAATGAATGAACTGTGGCCCGAATCGTAAAGTATAAAAAGTGTATTTTAATTGACAAGTGGCGCGCGATATTTTACGCAATAAATTATTTTTCAGCAAAAAAAGAAAAAGGGTTAATTATAACACAATTATAAGTGTATGTTACTGCAATGTCCCCCAGGTGATATGTCCACCATATCGCACGTTGTATAACAAACGTATAGCGTACCTACAAGATGTCATGATTGAACTTTAGATAAATACATACTTAGGTATCAACTTTAGATTATTCGTGTATTTAAAATGCTGTTTTATACGAGTCATTACTCTACTTTAAATATAGTACATAATATTAATAACTCTGTTTAATATATACGACGCAACATATTTTCTTAGCAGTTTACAAGGTACCAACACTTAATAATACCTTTTTATTATAACTGTATAAGGTGATTTGAAATATTATTATTTTTTGTGGCTTTATCGCTAATTCAGTACTTTCACAATATTTGTGACAAATAAGCTACTTTGGCAAATATTTATATAAATAATCTGAATAAATTGCGCTGGACAATGGGCATCACAAAAGATATGTATGTACGTATGTATGTACATATATTGTTGAATGAGTCGTGCCGTGTCGTGTTCAATGTTCGTGATAAGATAAGTGTAAATCGGCATTTAGTGTCCATTTAAGCGCTAAAGAATAATAATTTACCGCGTTAATTCGCCTCCAATGATTATCATTGATGTGAAAACGGTTTTGTATTGTGCATAGTGTGAGCGCGCGCTGTTAGGTAAGTTTTTGATTCCAGGTAGGTAGGTAGGTAGGTATACATACATACTATAATAGCATCGAGAGAGAAGATAGTCGTGTTATATACCAATTGTTGTTCGTTCATATCGAGAAGTAATAAATCTTTGGGCAGGCCGGGCCCGCCAGCATTCCCCAGCCTAATAAAACAAGCGATTAACGTTGCTATGAGAGATCGCCGATCGCCGCCACCGCCACCGCCACTGCCATAGCCGTTTATCAAGATGCACAATCGACGAGCAATTACAGATGAAGGCGGCGAACCGCCGATCTTCTCGCTGATAATAAACACGTTACGCGCGTGGCGCAAACTTACGCGCACAGTGTGAACTGTGCAACACAACCATACTATACCAAATAGAACTGTACGATTATATTAACCAGTGTTAAATATGGCTGATTAAATTTAAAAAAAAAAAATCACAAAATTATACTTAGATTTAAATATAATTATTAATAAAACACAAATAAGAACCAAGGTTGATAATTTACAAGCTAGACAAAACTCTGTATGAGTGTGTGATTGTTTCACTGTCGTTTTCACATCATTCCTGGCAAAAATTTTAATCGCGTTAAACGTGTTCGAGAACAACACGCACGTATTCACACACACACACACACAGGAAATGGGCAATGGTTTTTATACATCACAGCCGGCTGCAAACAGTGTACCATGAAATATCCTTTAAATTGTAAACGACAAGCTGTTAGAATCCATTTTAAAGTTGAAAGGTAAAGATGAGGATTTTTAGTATTTCAGGAATTAATAGAATTTGGTTTATGTGCATTAAATTTAATGACAGTAAGAAGAAATTGTTTGTAACCGGTTTGAAATGTTTCTCAATGGTTATTATAGATAAAATCGCAATCTTAAGGTAAATTAAATAAATTATAAATTGTTATGGAATTATCCGTGTATGACATAATTTGCACTGTAATAAAGCGAAAACTTTATTATAACAAAAAGACAACGTTAATTTTTTTTTGTGATTAAAATGTGTTGCAGACATTTCCTATATCATACATTAACCCCTGGTTACTGTAATAGAATGGAAATGCAGAACATGTTTAAATCGCTAACGCAATTTGACTAAATTCGATAAAAATTAAAACGATTTTTTATGTAAATTAAATATCACTTTTTGGCAATATCTTATGCAAAAGAAAATTTCACTTCCTTACATGAAATAAATGTACCTACCTATCTCCTGTAATTAGTAATTTAAATAAATTTAATTCATGGTTTCAACTGCAATATCCGTTATCATTACTATATATCGCAAAAACGGCTGAATCTAAATAATTAAGTATTTATTAAACATTTATCCGTAACAAGTGACCAATCAAAAATAAGTTTCCAATTTTAGTTAATTTTAAGAAAAGCAATGCGTGAATACGAAAATATACTTATTTAATAAACGAAATGTCTACAACTGTTTTTGCTACCAAATATATAATTTCGCGCTTTTTTAAAATTCTTATCATTATAACCAATTTAAATTGTGCTAAAAACGGAAAAAATCGCTTCATTAGCGAAATAAAAAGAGAGACAGCGACCGATATATTATAAGAATTAATAGTACGTGGTGTTATTTAAAATAAAATAGCAATAAAAATAAATTGGCATTACTAACAAACCATTTTTTTTTGTTTGATTTAATCCTTGCGATGCACCTTTCGTCCGAAATAAATAAATTTTCTACTTTGCATCCATAATCGTATCTTCTAATTGATCTGCATCAGGGTATTTGTTTAACTGAAGGATGTTTTAAGCAGGCGGCCGCGGCAATGCGTACATACATGTTTTAACGTGTCATAGGCACGTAATTAAACGCGAAATGTTTAATTATTGCAAGCGCAATGCCGCGCGCGCGATAAGGACAATGTGACAACACGTTTATGCGCCTAATTATTATAATTTGACGGGCGCACCTTGTCCCTGAGTTATCGGAAACCGCTGCAATTTCCGGTCGCAGTGCATTCGTGCTGATGCATATATTCAAGCCCTCGTGACATCACTGGGACTTGACTCGTTCATCGGACAATTATTGTTTATTGTTTCAAGACAAACGAAGCATGGCATGATGGCGGCGAAACACAGACAATCATTCTTTTGCCTAATCTTTTTCAATCATGGAATTTATATGTTATATGTGATTTAAAATAAATTTGATTGAAACTATAGGTAATGCCAACAGGAAGCCACAAAAAAGTTACTCACACACACACACAGAGTATAAAGAATAAGAAAATTACGTTTATTTGAAATCGCCCACTCACCGCTGCACAGCACTATAATAAAAAGGCAAAGTTTATATCGAAACCCTCCGGTGTTGATATTGTTTGTTTGACGTGAATTTCACATCGGAAAAAATAAAAATTTCCGGTGACTGAGAGCGCGCAGTAGCCGTGCTGTGGCTTGGCACGACCGCCCGTCGCTCGCATCCTCGTGCGTATTAAATACACTTGTTTACTGGACGCATGTGACGTCAAATTCCAAATTAATGTGCAACATTGCACGTCATAACTAAAGCGCAATTCGATTCTAATAAGTATACTTATACGTATCAGTTTCGTAAATACCTACGGTTTAAACACCTATCACTGATAAGCTATCATTCAATTTATAAAGTTTTTTTTTGTCTTGTTAATGTAGTGTAATTGTATTCAGTAGGTATATTTTTCGTAATTTTCTATTTTTACAAAAGTCAGATTGTGTTCGTAGAAATGTATAATTACTTATTGTAATTTTTTTCGCAACACATGTTGACCTTTGTTTCCAAGATAACAGAATAACTAAATAGGTTGGATAGACCGAAAATTTATTGTCTTATTTTATCCTCTTAGCTCTAAACATCGTAATATATACCTAAATTTATTTTTGTGTCTTTTATTGTTAATAATATTAAAAAAAAATATATTAAATCCACTACAGAGTTTAAGTGAAACAACCTCCTGTATAATAGAAATTTAGAATGTCTAATCTGTTGATCAATTATTACAAAAGTAAAGTAGTGTAGTTTTTAAGCGACACTGTCATTAAAATGTTTTAATATTAGTCATTAGAATGCTGTGTCTGTCATTATGATATCATTTTAAACGCATGACGATTTAGTGATAAGATCTTAAAACACACAAGACAAAGGTGAATTCGCAAATATGACATTTGTAACTGTAAGCATATAAATAATAATAATAATAATAAGGTTTCTAATAATGATTAGAAATAAGTGTGTTATTTAAGTGGTTGTTGTAACACTAAAGGGACAAGTGCGCAAACATTCATTCTGCGATTGCGATGCCGTGTCGCGTCTATCAGCTGGCGATATCTGTTTCCCGGAATGTGTCCAGGCTAATCACCTGCCACTTGTGTCTTTTATGTGTGTTTTTACCCGTTTTTGCCCGCATTATACTTTCACTCTCCTATAATAGAGCCGTTGTTGAAATATCTGCAAATAATTATACCCTGTTCTATATATCAGTCAGTAATTACCTAATTTTTGGACGTAGATACTAGTTAATTTTTCCACCCGTATTTCATTTAGGTAGGTAGGTGTAGGTAAGTATATTTAATTGTTTCATATATTTAATGTTTGTTTAAACTACGTGATGACATATACCGTTTTTATAAGAGTGATATCATATTTACTGTTTTAGATGCAGATTAATATAGATGAACATTTCTATATAAGTGCAATACGGGTGTTGATGATTTTGTTAATAACAAAATAAAAGAGTGAAAGTCTATTAAAAATTATATTACTTATAAGTACCCGTATTATTTAAATGTTTAAATTTTCAATATTAATTCAGGCAGTACATCAGAGGATAATGTAATGCGAATATTTGTGATAAATGTCCAAAGCCATTTCTTAACAGAAGAGTAATTTAATTACCTACACTAATTACATACGAGTATATGTTGACTGTGTGAAATATATACTAAAACATATATGTAACTTGGCTTTTATCAATGATTAGCGAAATACAGTGACAAAATAATTACTAAATTGAACAATTACTGTGTCAATTGTTGCTACAATTAACGATCAATATAATTATTTTTATTATTTACGATAATATAATCTGTCATAAAAATGCGGGCTTCAAACTTGGCTGAAATAACCTACTAACCTATTAAAACACAAGTCACTAAATTACCATTAATTATGATTTAATTAGATGTCAATCAAAACGCCAAAACGCAAAAAAAAGCAGAAACATATTCGAATGTGTTTATCCTAAGGGTTATAATTAATAATTGTTTTTGGTTAACAATATTGGAATTGGAAATAGATTGAAATCTTTTCCAAAATGAGATGCGTTTTAAGGTGACGTTTCCTATATAGGTACATACATACATATGTACATACATACATAGATGTATTTGTCGCTGTTGGGAATTCGGTTCATCTAGCAGAAGATTGAAATATCACGAGTGAACGCGAGGGTAGTTGCTGCAACACCCCATCCGCCTGTTGGGATTCACTCACTCGTTGACTTATCGACTGAGTGAGCCTTAATGTTATGTTATCATTTCTATATTATATTACATGAATGTATATAACGAGATTCCGGAAATGTTTATACTCTCTCGTATGTAGCTTTATGCGTATGTATATCTAAGTATAAATATATATATATATATATATATATATATATAATATATATATATATATATATATATATATATATATATAAATAAGGGAAACAGTTTTGATGACCTATTGTCAAACGGACCCTTTCTTAAATCAACTGTATTATTATTATTATTATTCGACTGTTTGTGTTCTTGTTTTAGAAGATTAACTATACTATGTATAAGAAGTATAAAAAGATAAATTTTAAGTATAAATAAATAATTTATTTTACGTATGAAAATAGCTCTAGGTTAACTGTGATGAGTAGTTTAATTTAAATATAAATAAATAAGTTTAGTTCAAATAAGTGATGTTTGTATTAGTTATAATTTTTAAACTTTGGTAAATTTCTTTTAGCTCGTAATTTATTTAACACAAGAAAAAAATAGTCTAGTTAATTTTGTGTTAAAGCAGTGTCACACTGACATATATAAGTGTCATATTTAATTTATGTTGTTCAATAAA
Source organism: Nebria ingens riversi (assembly GCA_018344505.1). Taxonomy (NCBI): domain Eukaryota; kingdom Metazoa; phylum Arthropoda; class Insecta; order Coleoptera; family Carabidae; genus Nebria; species Nebria ingens. The sequence continues at coordinate 124,939 of JADQWA010000544.1, forward strand.
GTCAATAAATTAACTGAAAAATTGCGTTGTTTTTTTTTAGTCATCTGCAATCATGAATATATAGCAATAAATATTCCGTGGTATTTTATTTTTTTGTACAACAAAATGTGATTAGATACTTGTAAAATTAAATGAGACTTGTTTTTTAAATGGCAATTTTTTTTATTTTCCTGATAATAGTTTTTAATTATAAGTAGGTATGCACTATAGGACCAGTAGATTTCTTCTAAGCTAATAAAATCGTAAATCGTATAATATCCTTTTTCTATAGGTATCTAATCATATAAATAAATATATATATATATATATATATATATATATATATATATATATATATATATATATCCTTTGAAAAGAAAAAGATATAAAAACAATATGTTTCATTAAATATATTTAAAACCCACTCAAATCTGTTAAAGTTTTTCAGATTCGTAGAAGACGTATTACGTTTTAAATAACGCGAAAAAACAAAAGAAACCTTAGCCTTGATGATGCCGCCGTAGCCGTTACTGTATAGTTGTATAGCTGTAGCTTCGAACCCATATATGTACATACATACATACATACATACATAATATTAGAGCAGATATTAAAGCCAACTTGACCGAAACATCGATTAGTGCTGTCGGGGCACCACTCATCCCCAGAGGGGTGTTTGTCCGCGTGGGGTGGGGACTCTGATTTATCACAATCGGGAGTCCCTTGTTCCGGTTCACTTTAAATCGTGATTTAAATTAGCTACGACATAGTGCAGGCTCCAATCACTGGAAAATTGAATCGCACAAGTGCTCAAATGCACTTGCATTATATTAGCCAAACACTACACTTGTTTCCACATTGTTTATTATACAGATTATAACATGATACAAATCTGTTTAGAATTGCAAAACTATTAGAGGATAGATGATAGTAGGTATACTATCTTCTTTTGTCGGACGAACCGGATGTTTGTTTCTTTTTTTGTGCGTTTTTCTTCAGGTTTATTTGTAAATCCTGATGCGCGCTTAGGTTCGAGCCGGATGTGCTCGGGTCGTAATTAGTCATTGTTCAATCAGTGTGTCAATCAACGGATACGATCACGCAAATGTTTTTAAATCCGGGAGGCGCCCGTCCGCCTCAAGTTGAACACAGAGTGCAGAGTGGTCACAAATTAAAATCAAAGCTTACATTTATTTTAACAAATAATGTTAAAAATGCCATTATGGGAGAAAAGATACGCCTTAAATGAAAAGACGAATAATTTAAAAACGAATTATAAAAAAAGTAGTAAATTCCGTAATGTTATTTATAAAATGACCTGGACATTACATTAGTGAAGATAATTATACGAAATGAGTGACCATTACATAATTAGAGAGTACCTACATACTATATTACAAAATATAATGTCTGCACGAACATTTGCACCTAGAGGCTTTCGTCCGAGGTAAGTACGGCTCTGGTATTGCAAAAACATTGCGTGCTAAAATATTTTATAACATACATGTAGGTAGGTAGGTAGGTAGGTATACGGTCCGTCGAGTTGCGAACACTGGATCGTCAAAAGGAGATTGCAAATTTGCACGTCTGTAAGGAATTAACAACACATTACTGACACTTCAATGGTCTTACTTCTTACAGCAGATTTCTACATATGTATGCAAGTTTCGCCGCCACTTCCATCACCACACCAACGGAATCCCTACTTATGTTAATTTTTTATTTAATCACCACAAGTCGTTCATTTTTTAAATATCTAATGAAAGTTGATATTAAACTACATACATACACACATATACAGTATCAACCAAATTATGTATATGTACATATATAACTTATATACTGTTTATGTATACTTATACGAAAGTTATACACGGAAAATGTTTGAGCTTTGTACTAAATACTTTATTTTCTCGTGTAATTTAATACGTTATAAAATAGTTTGATAAATATTTGCTTAAACTAGATAAAGCTTTGTAAAACGAAAGTTAATTATAATGATATTTTATATTCACGTATATAAATATATA
>JADQWA010000545.1:0-124477 GCA_018344505.1 Nebria ingens riversi
CCCTCACTAATGTTTATATTAATCGTATAATTTAATTAAAAATCACAATGTTAAATGCATTTATAGTTTATGATTAGTCCGGGATGCAACCAACAAACTCCAATCGCTGTAATTTTATTTACAAATGGTGTAGTAAGATATATACAATTTATTGATAGTATAGATCAAATATGGTATGCTATACGCTACTATTTTTATACGTTCTTGCTAGAATTCTAATTTTTCTGTTGTTGACATATTTATGCAGTATCGAATATTTGAAAATACGACAGACGTATCTCTATGACATACGTAATTATTATATACATTTGTATAAGAAAGTAAAAAGGAGAGTTTGAATAAGTCGGTGTTTATACAGAATAATTGGTGAATATGTGATTGAACAAGAGTTGACGTGAACAAGCGGAATGAAAGATTTAATGAATATAAATGAAGTGATAAGAGTAGGATGACAAAATAACAAGTGTATGTGAACGATTGAAAAGGGTTGTGCTCCACCCTATCTATGGCGTGCTAATATGCAGTACAGTAAAAGGAAATAAAATACGTACGCCGCCTCCTCGACAACGGTGGCTAGTATAAATTCGGTGCTCTTATCATTTTGAATGACATGACAGTCCGCTTCCTGTCCATCGTCATCTTCATCCGCAGAACCGGAACCCGTGTTCGTAGCGGGCTCGTCAGCGGCAGTAGGCGGTCCGAGCGCTGTTTCCGCTAACCGTCTCGTGCACGCGACATTCTCAATCACTGACCCTGGTTTTATTTCACACGGTTGCGGTCTTTTTGCCAGTCGAGCTCTTCTCGCACGCTTTCGCAACGCCGCAAATATGTTATAATACAGAAATACCATAATAATACACGGTATGTAGAATGACGACAAACTTGAGTAGATTATAAAATCGCTGTTGTAGAATAAACATGCATCAGGAATGCGATCCGGTGTGTTATTGAGTCCGAGTACTATCGGTGATCCAATAGCCATCGAAATTACCCACACTAGGACAATGGTCAACCATACCCTTCGATTGTTTTTGTGCTTTGCGTATTTTATTGGCTGTGTGACTGCAATATACCTGAAACAAACACAAATAAAAATACGATTTAATTAATATATTATATATATTAAAAATAACGTTTATTTAAAATGAAATTTGATTCCGATGTTTGACGAAACACGAACGTTAGAAATCGTTTTAATTAAATTTTTAATCTACAGCAATGAATAAACAGCACGAGGATTCTTTAGGGAGAGTAAAGTTTTTTAAAATAATTGTCCTGAGTATTTCGTTGGGGAGTGCTTTTATGAAATTGATTTTCTTTTTCACGTTATTTCCACAGGAAACAATAATAATCAAATCTATATTTAATTATCTTTTCAATCGCGGGCGATGCGATGAAGTTCAATATTGCTGTAATACGTGTCTAGTACTTTTGTCATTTCAGACGTCTAAAATATAGTGATAAATTGCGGTAGCTTGTTGAAGCCAACAAGTGTTCCGGATTAGCACGTCACTTTCAAGGCGTGGGAAGAGCTTTTACTTCAAACGAACAGCAGAGAGAAAAAATCAACGAAAAAATTGGAGAAGAACATGACAATGGTCAGAGTGTTCGTAAGTGGTTGCTCTTATAATGACACGAAAACACAATCGCTCCCATGTTCAAATAGAGAATCAATTTCATCAAAACTATGTGTGTGGTACATAGTACATATATTCATTACTTCACACTTACCTATCTATAGAAATTGCAACCAGATTAAATATCGACGATGTGGAACAGGTCACGTCCATGGCTATGTAGAAATCGCAGACGAACCCTGGTAAGGCCCACACTCCATTCACCTGAAACAATACAATACAAATTAGCAATTACTCAAATTGTACCTTATACACACTTCATTATTAAAATATATTCCTCTTTGTAATGCAACGTTCATAATTCAAATCATTTTATAAATTATTACCTCACTAGTCTATACAATAAAAGACCAGTAAAAAGTGATCGCGATAAAGATATAATAACTGTCTAAAAACATATACAGATTCATCAATAACTTCACAAAGAAAACAAATATATGTGAAAAATATAAAATTTAGTATATTTACGAACTCTTAAATATTAAAAAACCATGAAGCTTAAATTCGAAATTTATATTGGAACCAAAAATATATAAAATTCCCTTTGTAATAATTTTTCAACTTTGTGACAACGTGTACAAACACAACGTTCAAAGACGAGTAAAATTAATTACAAAATCAATATTCTGGCCAGAAACTGGCATCAAATATCATATAGGGCTTAAGTAACAAAGGTATATACAGTTACAGGTGCGAAGACACAGTTTTAAATAAAAAAGACTCGAGCATTTTACATACAAAGACCATTTATTCTACAAAGATATCACCTGAACTTGACACGTAAACAAGTGAGCATGGGGCAAAAAAAGGAGAACGTTCATTTAAAAAATGCGTCCAATTTGTAAAAAGAAGGAAAATATTTAATAAATCTTTTATACGATTCGAAATTACTTTAAAAACTCTCTAATTTAAGAGATGATTAATTTCGTGACTCAGTATAAATATGTGTATCTGTACCTTTTGATGCAGAAAATGTTGTTTCATTTCAGGTAGAACGAAAATATTATAACAAGTCGTATATTACAACACAAAGTCAGATTGCCGTATTTCCTTGGTCGCATGCGCCAGGAATATATTGTTAAAGGAAATGAAAGCGATTTTATTTTCTCTAACTGCAACATTGCCGACTTTTCTGTCACATTAGGTAAAAGAAATGAATTGATGTAATGCATAATGCAGACCGTAGTAAATGCTCATGGAGAAATAATAGGTAAAACGAAAATATGTTGGCGATTTTCTCCCAAAACAAGGTGCAAGCAATAATTTAGTGTTTGTTTGTGTTTTGTGTAGATAGCGTTTATCGTAATTCCTCCGGCTTGAGTGTTTTCTACACAGGCGCATTTCGAGTCATTACTGGCGTTCTGGCAACGTCGACAAAGTCTAATTAAGAGTCACACGTTAATCAAGAATGATGACCAAAGTTTTACTTCGTTTTTATTTATGTCTTGGAGGGTTTCAACGCTAAAGCATATGGTACGGATACCTTCCCGAACAGACAAGACTATTAGGTATACAAATTGTGAGGCTGTTAACTTTTTTCTTTGTCCTAGTATGCGCATACTGGAGATGTTCATTGTCTGTGAGATGCTATGTTTCTTACCGGAAAATGAAAACACCAATGGAATTATTTTTTAATCTTCCTGTGAATATAATAAGGGAAACGACTTTAAAGATGTAAGAATGAGGGTGGAATATAAAATTGATAAAGACATTTTGTCTTGATGAGATTTGTGATGCTAAATTTGTTATGGTTAGTCGGACCTAAATGAATTTTACTTGGTTTAATCATGAATCGTTCGAAATATAAATAATAGAAATGTATTCATTATTCATAAACATTTATCTAAATCTTTTTCCAACTTGATGTGTATTTCACAACATGTTTGAAATCATTTGGAAATTGGTATTTTTTATACGAAGAGTAATTTTGTTAAATGGGATTGGTTTATATCTGCATTTAACATTTCGGTATTTTAATTTGTTGATTGTATTTCTATTTGAACTATATTCTGAATTTATTTAAATTCACCAATGAATTCAATTGCATTCTAAATGTACCAGCAATGTTGAACTGAAAATGCTTTTTGAATATCTACTCAGCTAATGGACCGTTGAGCGTTACATATAGACAACTTTGCAAACACCACTGTTTGTTGATTTTGTAATGAGATTGAAATGGTCTTCCGTTTACACCGAATTAAAGTTTAATACTAGGCCCTTTAACATAATAAGATTGTTAATAATTTATTATTTACTTCAAGTTTAACGCAAATTAGATTTTTTTGCGAGAATGGCTGCGTTACCTACTGAATAAATAAAATTCATTTACAAATTTTATAAGCTTTATTTATTATTTTAATATTCAAGATTTCTATGGAACGAAACATCTTTATTTTTTAAATGTTTCTAGGAGTATATGATTTACACGTCACTATGGTACTAGATATAGTGTATTGGAAATCAGCATATTTGTAAAATATTCAGTATAATACTTCAAAGAGCACAAAGATACTTGCTGTCTCGATAGGAATCACAATATGATATGCAAATAACGCTCTGAGCCTGCGAAGCAGCAAATACAAAAAATGAAATTGAAACAGACATTATTTACTTCGCCATACACATAGGTGATATTAATTTTACGTTATTGCATCGTATAACGGTTAATAAAATATCGCTCATCTTGATATTTTCAGTCTACTTTGCAGAAATTTTAGTTTAGTTTGAATTCAATCTATGAAAATATAAAATATCCAGAAGTCAGCAAAATGAGATAACATTTTAGTTTTCATAAACTAAAATAATGATATATATATTCTCTCTTGTAAAAGTGAACGGATAGAAGTAGTTTATTGTCGAATTTTCGATACATGGAAATAGCTTGTATGACATCCTCCAGGATATTAGTTAGGTGAATAACTCTCAGGGTGCAACATGAATATCCACTTCGGTATAATACATGTGTTGTGTAATATGTGATTAATTTAATTCGTCTCTGCACTGCAGTCATTGTTTGTACACCTCATGTGACGAGCTCCAGGCTTAACCGGAGTAATTTAGTGCAATTTCAAAGAGTCAGGAAAAAAAAACAACAGCACACTGACACAACTGAGTTGTGCTTTGAAATATGACTACACTTTGTACAACGCTAACACATTCATCCTAATAAGGATTTATTTTCACAATACAAAATGTTTCATTCTAATTCTAGGCACCATGTTTAAGTATACTTATAAACAATGTTGGATATGATATATTTTGGAAATAATAAAGCTATGGCTATATTTCTTAACCTACCTCACAGAAGGGGGTTCTATTGTGTGTAGAAAAAGATACTTATAATACAAATTGAAGTTTGATGAAAATATATATTAAATTAAATGCGGTAAAATCCACAAGCCTAATCAATTTTCCGCACACAAAGCATGTAGAAAATTTCATAATACAAGATTCAATATTCATGCGCGGTGCACACAGGGCACAATAGTTTATTCCCTTGTGAACTTGCAATTTAAAATAGGTTTTAACAAGAAAAGTTTAATATCACAGAATATTTTAAGAAACAACGTATGTTTTTGGAAGAACAATGAATACAAATGCAAACAAAATGTCCCTAAAAAAACCCAAAACCGAACCTATTATATAAAAACATTTTTTTCACAATACATAATAAAACAATTTTTTGATTAAACATAAAACATTATTTACAATACTTTGTATAAGAAAGTAAATATAAAGTATCATTATGTTAATAAAGTATGTCAAAATTTGCACCCTAACTCAAAGTTATGCAAAAAAGTTTTGAGTGTAAGACCTGCAAAATGCTTGCGGACAGAAAATAGGTTAAAATGTGTCACCGTGAAGTGATGCTGAGGGCAAGTGTCTCCTGGGTACCATTTTCGAGATCAACGCAGCAAGCACGCACACAACCCAACCAAGGATACTAATATATTGTGTCTCGTATACGAAAACCATGATGTAAACCCATTAATCAAATGTTCCAAACGTGTATAACGTCACACAATACCATTTGACCAAATGGTCAACTTTAGTTTAATGTAGTGTAAATAACAGCAGATGTTATTATCTACCAGCTGTATTATATCCTCGAGCATCATCTTCAATATTACAAAACTTTCTGCCGTGTTCAGTTTCCAAACTTGTTTAACAAGATTCGGCAGAATATAGTAGCCAAATGTTAATATCTTTCATTACTGCACTCATTCACTCCAATATTCCATCCCTCATCCTTGTAACCATAAATAGTTTTCATGACAATCATCTACATTGACCCGATGAACTTAATTGCCCGCCCGTCAATCTGATTACTGGTTACAGATTGACATAAAACTGTCTGTCGTATACTGACGTGTTTCATACGTAAAGTAATACTATAAAAGACGATCAGAGATCGATGCTGTTCGATTTATAGTGGCCATAGAGCTGAGAATCTCGACACCCGGAGTGATTTGTCATTCTGGACATCTTCTCTTGGCCAGACCGTTTTACATAAATTGCCTTTTAAAAGGCCGAAACGCGCATACGTGTGACAGTATTTCACGCTCAATCTCGGTGAGAAGTTTTTATCCCTGCTTTGAAATCTGTTACAGTGTTAAGGTGTTTTGTATCCGTTACCGGACACTTCTTATATTAATGGAATATATAGTATATTATAGAAAAATGTAAATCATATTGACTGTCACAAAAAAGGTAACATGATATTGAAAACACTTTATATATGGTATCATAACTTTTTACTTTCTTATACGATAAATAACATTTTGAAATCTAGATTTTAATACGTTTCAAGTATCCCTGAATCCATATGGTCTTTCACAATGACGTCTGTTAAATATATGAATATAAAATATTTATTGTAAAGAAGGCAAGATTCAAAATGTAACAAAACACTCTCGTTTGTAGAGTTTTTTTAAAAACTGTACCTATTGGTAGAATATCGCGTTTGAAATTCATTCATTTTTTACTAGCCAATAACGATAGTTGCTATTCTTTTCTTATCTTATGATTTATGATAATAAAAACTAATAATAAGAACACCAATACGCGATATGTCTATTCGTGCATCAAACATACTAAATAATCAGATATTCTATGTTAGCAATCTATCATACTTGCACTCACAAGGGAAATTATGTTGTTTGATGTATTTTTATATACGTATGTATAACATTTTCTCAAATAGTGATGACAATCTCTCAAATGAGAGCAGTACAGGCTATATCACAGTTTGCAAGCTAAATATTTAAAATATATCATGCTACTACAAACGGAACATAATTGTAGCCAACTGGGAAATTATCATGACATGATATGGGTATAGCATAACAATGTTCGCAAAATGAAAAAAACTCAACTTTTGAATACATTTTTATAGCCACCGTTTCAACTCGCCATGGAGCCATAGAACAATATTGAGATAATCTATTTGTATATAAAGATCACTTTTACTTAGATCCCATTTATATTATTAACTAGCTTTGAGTATAATTTCATTGTTATGTTAAATTGCGCTTGAGATTCAATTGTTGATACAATCCTTTGTAAATTGAATATTAGCTGAAATCTATGAATAATATTGTTTGATTTAAATGACAATAGTCAGAAATTGCTTTTGCAATACCTTTCATTAGCTATATACTAAACGTATTGTGATCAATACCTTTTGAGTGATAAATAAATATATAATTCATTGGAGCAATTGTTCATAATTACAATTAGCAACCACACTATTGAACTGAATGTACAACTGAATTCAACCAAAATGTCTACACTCGTACTCATTTTAAAGACATTTTAAATTAATGCAGCTTTAAGGTTTGCATATATTAAATGTAATTTTAAAATTTTATTAATTACAAATGGTGCGTGTATCAGCCATTTCGATTAACTTTACATATTGTTTCCAAGTATTTATAAAACTATTTTCACCTTTTTTTACTTAGTAAGTTGACAGATATTTTGAATATTCAAATAGAAGGTAACAACGGTTAAGTTATTACTGCGAAGTCTATTAAGATGCTATCGTATTTACATAAGTAAAACTAGCAAAGCATAATCGCTCGGTCCCTTCGTTCTAATTTGCATATAAAGTACTGAAATGTAGACTACAACCAGTAACAGAGTAATTCATCTATTAACATAATTGTCATGCTTCTGAACTGGACCTTGTTAATGCTATTGAATAACGATATTTAAATTATTGTTCATAATATCTAAGTTAATTTTTTTAAACGCAAATCAATATTAAAATCTTGTCTCAAAAAATACAAATGCGCTTAATAATTTTTTAAATTTTAGGTAAGCACAAATGTTTTGTGTATTGTATTTATTTGTGTTAAAATATTTTGGGGAAAATAGCAATAGAATTAATGAATCACCTGGAATTTTATTCGGTTCAGCAAACAAAGTGCTTTTTGAAAGAATTCAAGGTTAAATGCATGAAAATCGTTATCTGGTAACGTTCTTTTGTAAAATTCTTATCTTAAATATTCCATCTATTATGTGAAGTGCTGTCAGAACAGAAAAAACTTTTTGTAGGAAATTGAACTGCGTCAAAATTCTACGCAAACAAGTCAAGAAATTTTGTATATATTAAATGGCGATTCCCACTTGTCCCCTCCCATTTAAAACAGACGTTTTTCTGTGTACAGCACACTTCACTTGTTTGAGCAGAAATATCTGTTCTTTGTTTTACAAAACAGAATCCATAATTCAAGTTGTAATTTATTGTTTCAAATTGTTAATTCTTTGAAGCATTTACAATTTCGCATCATTATTGTGTAACTTTTAATGAATGAAATTCGTTGTTGAAGTACACTTTTTTCTGGTGTTTGATTTATATTAGTAGACAATGTCGTAAGCTAAAAAATCATAATGAATCAAAGCCCTTAAATATTAAATTAGGTGGTAGCCTGTTAACTTGTAATGAACTGATTTCTTAACGTTGCCATGGCTCTGCACTTATATATATATATATATATATATATATATATATATATATATATATATATATATATATATATATATATATTATGCCGTTTATCATAAAAAAGTGAAGTACAAAAGCCGACGAAATTAGAAGCAAATAATTTAAATTTTGATCAATTATATTATCGATACCATCATAGTTAACCGTCTTAAATTTAATAGCGATTACCAATTATGAAATTTGTTAATTTAATTAATATATGATACAATGCGCACAAGCCCGTTAACGCCTATAAACTATGCATGAATGTCCGGAGCCGTTCCGGTGCCCATAGTTTACCGGAAATTAACTCCGGTTACAGAAACCACACTGGAATTATTGAGGTACCGGTAGCATCATCTGCCAGTGAGGAGCCTACGTGTATCTGTGCTCTGAATCGATATAAAGAAAAGCTGACCCAAATGTGTTTTTCGGCATCTCTGCGATTACGAGTATATGTATAAATCAATGCGCAACTTTAAAATAGATATCTTTAAATATTTTAAATAATAACATTAAGATTAATAGTCACATAGATCACAGCCTTTCATAAAAAAGATAAATTAAGAGAAGTATCAACCCCTATTGTATAACTGTCTCTGAATATTTCTCTTAGTGTATAAAAGTTGCCATTACATACGAAGCACTCTCGACTTCTTTTTTACTCAAATGGAAATTATATATAAAATATATATTGTATTTATTGGTTTTCATTAAAATATGAAATAAAAAATAACGAGCATAATTGACAGATTTTTGTTGGTATTATATTATCGTCGTATAGACAAATGAAATGTAATAAATTTGTCGTAAAACATGCCAAAGATTACATATAGTATGGTTTTTATATCTTACCATCCGCAGAATATGGTTTCAGTAGATTTTGTAGAAAAAATGGGAAAGGTGTTATTGTTCAAGCATGCGTAATATAAGATACTCCGTCAGAAGCTAAAGTGAACTTGAAACCGAGAAAGCTCATTCGCTTGCGTAGCCGTAATCACAAAACATGGCTGCGGTAACTCATAAATACTAAGCCCTCACATACGCGTAACCTTTCCCTTAATCCGGATTCAAAAGCCCTTCAACTGTGACAGCTCCATAAACATGCACTCCAATATTGACAGCGATTTGACTGTGATCCCCTCGGGCCAATGCAATCATATATCATACGTTGGGTCTACACCACACACCTACGTAAATACATACATATGTATTTATATAGCGATAACACTATATACCCGCTCTGTACATTATGTATAGAAGATGAAACTAGAATCTGGACACTCAGTTCCGAACGAATGCAAGTGATACTCAACAAATCGATTTTTTATTCGTTGGAAATCTGATTAGTTCCAATCCAATTCTACCCTTGGTTACCGTTTTTTTTTAATATATATATATATCTTAAATTGAACCAGTCTGAAATAAGAAATTAAATAAATGATATTATTACAGTGGAATGCGTTTCAGACTCTATATTATGTGTTTCATGTTGGATATGTGCAAATAAAAGAAATATTTAAATTGAACGAATGCACTATCTTATTTATGATACGCATGGTTCGCAAAAAAAAGCTTTAAGCCACGAAAAAGCATTTATGGCACGGCAAATAAATATTTGTATGTTTTGTATGGAATGCGCTGGGCTTTAAAACGATTGCAATAGTAGGCAGAACGTATGCATTCCAACCCGAGAATTTATTTGTTTGTTTAAGCAACACAGATAATATGTAGAATTTGCGAATTCGCTACGATCTGTACAGTATAAAAAAAACAAAATTATTTACTGATACAATTAAGCTAGTATTTCTCTTGTAACGTATGGTTTGACCTGTGATAAACTCTAATGGTCAATTGCACCGTTAGCGACTTATCTATGATCTAAGTGTATTTGTAGTTATATTTTTAGATAATAAGGTACATTTGAAGATTAAATCATAACAGCTAGGAGCACGAACAACGCAGCTATTACTACAGAGACAGTATCGCCATGGTATTACCATGGAAATAGTCAAGTTCTTTCGATTTACACAATCTAAAGAAATCTTTCTGTTTTAGCAAATTCAAGAAGCATGCAATATATTTCAGTATCAAAAATTATATTCGATTTTCTGTTTGTATTCAGTAAAATTGCATGACTTTTTTAAGTATATTAAAAGAAATTTTTACAGTATTATTAATATAATTAAATCTTTACAAAGTGTAATATGCCGTGAATATGACTAAATGAAATCGTTCATTGGAATGATATAGTATTTGATTGCAGGAAATCTCTTTCTCCATGGTTGATTCAAATGATATCAATTGCAATTTCATCGATATGAAATGTAAATAAGCCTGCTTTTATAACGAATATATACACAAAGGGACCTTTCAAATTATAGCTTATTTAGTTTCATTTCCATTAGCGATAACATTTGACAAAATTTAGTTGGGTAGAATTAACTATTCTATAAAATGTATGTAACTTTATGATGATTTGCTACCGGTCTATAAATTGTGAAGGCAGTTCAAGTGCTAAGTGATTTTCAACGTATTTTCACCTCATATACACTTATGCTTTAGTGTACATAGCTCTTTGCACTTGACCTGATTTCAGAGTCATATAACTTTGGCGTCATCCGTCATACTCTTGAAATAATGTACATTTCAAATAAATAAGGCAGGGAACTCATCCGAGATAAAATCCGTTCTAAATACACACTAGAGATTTAGTTTATTATAGTTGCAACCATATACATATTTAGAAAAGAAAAAAGAAAACATTTTCTATAGTTAAAAGTATAAAGATATGTTATTACGTTTGATTTCATTTAAATTCTATATTTCATGTACGTTTTAGAGCGAAGTTCTCTGGTATTTTCCGTTTATTCCGTCATATTCACGATTTGTAATATTCACGTTAGCGTAACTTTACTACAATATAAATTGAATTCGAAGTATTTTAGAATTTGTAAAATGTAATCGCGACCTTAATTCGTTTGTTTCACAATACCATCGGGAGGTACAATATGGATTAAAATATGTCATGACAATTACAGGCTCGCTTTATGTGTTGAATATTAACAAGAATTTTTTCCGCTGCTCTCGTAAATATGAGCAGAGCGCGCATATACTACGTGGGTATATATTTATTTTTGTATTGGTGTCCGAACGGTAAAACTCTAGTTTTAATAATTTCTTTGGTTTTCATTTTTATGTTTTCCACATCGGTAGATGTAAACTGGAATTGTGTTCAGCCATGGTTATATAATATCATCATTACTAAAATCCTCCGCACATGAGCTATCAGTGAGACTTCAGTGGTCAGTTTTAATTATAAATTTTGTTGTGAGATGGTTCCGGTCCATGAATATTTTACATGCTTCTCTGGACAACAGAGTAATGAAGTTTCAGGGTCTAGGTAACTCTGATCCGTATTCACTCGTCCTCCCAACAAATATTATATATATATATATATATATATATATATATATATATATATATATATATATATATATATACTCGTATATATATATATATATATATATATATATATATATATATATATATATATATATATATATATATATATATAAAACTACTTAAGTTACCAACAGGTATATTACATTTAACATTTAGACTTTTAAAGATATATGATATAGCTAGATGAAAAAGAAAATGAAATTGTTAAAGTAATAAATCTAATAATTTAGACAAAATTGTTAACCAGCTGTGCAAGTTTATTAAATTTTTACCTCAACCGTTTACCGGTAAATTCTTATTTCAGACACTTTATTGCTTACCAAACTTTTTATATCAAAAAAACTTTCTAAGGAAGGGTATAACATACACAAAAACATATTTTTGGCGTTAGGTTTTTAGATTATATAAAAAAAAAACAATTCAAGTGTGGATAAAAATGATGTGTTTATTTGTGATAAACCACATATTTAAAATATAATAACGAAAATTAGAAACGGGAAAAAATGTTGGGACCGATTGACAATAGTACAAATTGAGCTTCTGTGGGTCAGAATGACCGCTGTCATACAAGAGAGCAAATAGTGTTAAATTGAATTAAGCTAGCCTCGTGTGACATAGTGCCGTATATGTGGATTGCAGTTTGTTTGCTGTGACATACATCTTTGTGAACAATGAAGCCACATGTTATTCGATTTTCTCTAAATTTCTGTTCTTTTTTTGCAAACACAAAAGCGACGTTAATCAAATTTCTAAATTCAAAAAAAATATTTAACTCTCTGACTAATACGGTCTCTAAATAATTACGCTTTGTAAATATTACATTTTCTGTTAATTAATTTATTCCAACATACAGTAAAAATAAACTACATGCAACAATTAACACGAACAATCGTTTTTAACTTTCATAGAATAATAGGCAGAGAAGTCAAAGGGGAGGCAGAAAAATCGGTTTCCTCTCAGTATAGCTTCTAAATGATTATTATTAAGAAAATAAAGATTATCTAGAAACACTTAGGAAACATGTTTGCTGATTGAATAGCTTTGGAAAAACTTTACCCTCTCAGAACAGCCGAGAGAATGTCGATCTTCTATTTTTTAACTCAAGTTTGATTTTGTTTTATACATCTTGAATAATTTTAAATCAACTTTTAATTCAAATCTGGATGAGTTTAAATTGAAACAAACTCAATTTAAAAATGTTTACTGGCATTTATGAACTTTCGCTTTTCTGTTCTAAAAGTGTGCCTATTATTCAGTGACAAACGTACTGGAATTCCCAAACCTGAGTTGGTAAATATTTTGATAATAGCGACAAGTGTTACATAAATTAGTATGCGGCATATTCGGAGAATAGGGTGAAAATGAATATTTATTTCGTGTGCACGTATGACCACAATGGTGCTACCATTTTAAACTGCTATTCCCAGCTGTTTCGACAGGGAAAATAAACGCAGGCATGAACAAACATAAGCAAACACTGCTTGTAGAATATATTGTTTATCATTGTGTCCTTAAATTAAGCTTTAAAAAATGCAAAACATATTCCAAAACTTTTCATGAAAAAGAGAGTGACTAATCCATCTAGGCGTGTTGATGAAATTTCAACTCACTTTTAATGTAAAGTTATTTTGTTTGAAAACCCCTGATTATTCAACGCGGAATTATTTCTGAGATAATACAATGTTTCCAGTTCTTGATGTTCTAGTTATTAAATATTTAAGTATCAATTAGAATTGTTTGTTAAAATTAAAATACCTATATTTACGGTGTTTATCTCTTGCAGTTGTACATTAAACTTATCAATGAAAATTGAAACATCCTATTGTGTACAATATCAGATAAATGATAATCGCGTTCCTCTGCATTGCTGTGGCTTCTTTTGTATTATTTATTTCATTGTTCCAATGTATTTTGGTGTCTCTTTTGTTTCACGTTTTCGCGTATTCATTATCATTTGTCATTCTGGACCCTCGACAGTTTTTCAATGCAAGTGAAGTTAACAATACATTTTCCTCTATTTAAATAACGAATGAGTCGAACGCATAAAAATAATTCACCAAAAAACATTAATATCCTTTCTATCGAATTTTATATGCGACATGCGTAAGCTCAATTATCAAAGTGGATAGAGATAGTTTGCTTTCGAACTAATTTATATCAGGTTGCTTTTTAAAACATTAAAGCACGTTTTTGGGCTAAAGATGAAACGAGTTTTGATTGCACGCAACAGTGTATTTAAAACAAAGTATATGGTAATTAACAATATTAATACAACTCTGTTCAAACGAATAAATTATTTATGATGTCGCTTTAAATGTGAACATTGTGGTTTTATGGAAAACAAGAGAATAAAACAGGACACAAATTCATACACCGTTCAACGCTTAGCATTCGTGAAACTTGCCAGATAATGGAACTACATATATGTATAGAGTTTTCAGAAAATTTCAAACAAGAAAAGTATCTACACATCAAAAGAATGTCAGAGATTTGAACAAATGGACGGGAATGTTACGTTTGAATACACAATATGTATTCGAAAAACATAAAGATGTTATGTGTGACATCAAAATATAGTCTATAGATAACATCATTCGAAATTGAAACAATCACGAAAATAAATACGAAAACTTTTTATTGAAATTTTCTTCAAATATAAAAGTATATATACAAGTAACATATATCGTTTATATAAAACAAGTTGACTCAAAGTTTACTCTGATATTTTTATATCCTTCCATTTATAACTTTTGTAACTTTTAACAAACGACCGTTACTACGAACTTGTTCCGTTTTTCTCTCACACAGATATTCTCAGGCTATCACTAGGATCTAAAGTTTACAATATTTATTATAAAAGCTTCTTAAGCCAGTATTTATTAAATTTAATAAAATGATATTTTTGAACGAAAGTGTGACGAACAGCTATCAGAAATTTAAAACTATTGTTGTATTAAGCTCGCTTTAATTTATATTGTTTAGTCTTTACGATAATTGTGTGTATGCGGTTGATATGGTGGTGTAAGTGTAGTCAAAACTTGACAGACGTGCTGCGTAGAAGGGAAAAGGAGTATACAAAATGTAGCGTGTAGTAGTGAGATGTTGTGTACTAAGTTTGGAAGAATAATCTCCACGTGGTGGCGAAGTAAGAAAGAGTAACTCGTTGATTGACGACCCAAGAGGGTGTCCGCGAACCGCCTAGCACCTAGGCCATTCTCCATCATTGCTAGTGTGCGCCGATGAAGCTTATCATTCCCGGCGATTGTCAGCGGAATCACCGGGAACCTGATAAGCAACCAACCATTTATTGCATGCATATTTTGCTATAATTATAACGTTTGTACTTGTGGTACTTTTTTTATATTATTTAATTAGTTCATTCATTGTAGCATTAGAGTAGAAAACATTATAATGTAAATTCTGATAATTTTGTTACTACGTATTTTTGTGTGAAGATATTGCATCTTCTGGTCGTAGGATTAGTTGGCCGTGTCCGTGTGCATTGTGACATCGACAATTCTTTTTGATAGAAACAACACGTGCATCGAGGATTTATTATTTTGATATATTATTGGGATATCTCTCTGCTTATCGTATATGTGATTTATGGCTGATATCGACAGGTAAACTACGTGTTGGGATTCGCGTAAAACCCGAAATGTCACTATTCACAACGATAAAAAATCAATTAATCCTCTAGTCTAGTAATTTATTGGTCATTTTTAACGAAAATCTGCGATTTTCCGCTTCAACCGGATTTGAATTAACAGAATCAACAATACCATAAAGTCTGACTTTATTTTCGTTTTTGCTTAGTTCTTTTATCTGTAGCTTAATTATATATTTTTTTAATACTACAGACAATATTGTCTGACTGAATACATATTTAAAATTTTATACATCCTATACAAATACATTCACTGAGAAAAATGAAGGAAATTTCTGTTTTAATTAAACTACTCTTGCATTATGAATAGCATAAATTGATATTTAAGTGATTTTATTTTCTTATACGAAGTTATAAGTACTTTTAATATATTTCTAAATCGAGATTTGAACGGAAATATTTGCTTTGAGCATCCCTGAATCGTTATCGACTATTTTTTCTATGAAGTCATTGTTTATGTAAACAAAATCAGCGAATATACAAATATGAAAGTTTAAATGTAAGATTTTCATACCTTTCGGAAAAAATTTACTTCTTTCAAAGAGAATATTTCATCTTTTCAGTAACTGTAAAATAACTTGATAATGGGAACATTTACAACGTAACTAATAAGATTTAAAATTTCGTATTTTTCGTATATAGATAAACATACTGCGTATAAGAAAGCTCAGCGTACAGTGTAGAGCAATACATGCATATATTTTTGTTATAATTGAATAGCAATTTGTGTACGGTAAAGCATGAATATTTATGACATTCTATAATTTGAATAATATAAATTGGTTATTTGACCAGTAGCTTTACGAGGAGATTAAGATACTTGCGAAAGGGGCATGTCACACAACTATTATACATGTTGTACATACATGTGGCTAGCGCACGTCATCACCGTGTGTGTACGGCTGACCACATACACGACCATTACAGTTGATTATAGCATCATCAGGTAATCATCTTACAGAAGTGAGTATCGATGCACTAGGTTAATTGCAATATATGTAGTTCGGTTACGGGTTACCAGCTGTGTGTTTCAAATACATTACAGCGTGCTGATCATGTATATCGAATAAACATGTACTTCCATAATCGTATTAATTAATTAATTGGTTATTCATATAATTTATCTAAATTACTGTTATAATATACGAAAGTGATATTAGCATCCAACAGGAGCAAGGCGAGCAAAACATATATAGGTATATGTATAAACAGATATAATATTTTTATTGCATATTCACTGGAGTATAAAAAAGTTACTACCTTTAGTTGGATAAAGAACAATAACATTTATTGCTTTAATATCTATAAGGAACACGAACATGATAAACAACTTAAAGTAAAGAAAATAAGAAAACGTAATCCTCTACGTTGTAAAACTGTACAGGATAGAAAATATAATCCACAATTTACGCTTATTGTTCTATGCATACCTACTGGAAAATAAAAATAAAATCTACCTATACACTTATGAAGCAAAAAGACTTTATTGCTCCTTCATTTCTAACATGAACTATTCCATGGCCTACTTAAACGGGTACTTGTAATTTTATTTGGAATCTTTCAGTTATTGTAGTAATTTAAATACCTAAGTCAAATATCTAATAAATGCATAAAGCTTTTCCCAAAGCGGCACTAAGTAATGACTAATGTACCTACCTAATCGTACAAAGTCAAGAACGTACATACATATGTAATAATGGCAAAGCGAATACAAAGACAAGGAATAGGAAAACATTTCATCCATTACCAGCTGTACATCACAGAGTTAAAAATAAACCAGCGTCAGCGCAAAGGTGTGCCGATATATTCATACAAAGCTATTATGTGGAAAAACCTTCGAAGTTCCAAGCTCATTCATTAATTTATAACAAACGGAACTTAGAGAACGAAACTTTTCACTTTACAAATAAGAAAGCTTCTTTTCAATTGGTTGCTATCTCTGCCCAAATAAGTACCAACACACGTTCGTATTCACCTAATAAATGTCTAAAATAAAATCTACGTGCTAGAGCAATCACCAACAGTCGTGCATTGCATGAATTTTGGAAAACTATTCGGTGCAAACGTGGATATCTGTATTTCATGCAGATTGACGAGTCATTCTTCAAAGCATTATATGTCTGCCTGTCTATCTGTATGTATGCAGTGGAACGTGTAAAACAGTGTTGTTGGGTGCAAATGGAAACGTGAAGTAGGGCGTATGCATAGTGTTCCACATAACGGCATCAACACACGAAGGCGCGGGTGCGTGGAGGTCATTACACAGTGGATAGCTCGTAAAATAAATCCTCTCCGGCATAAAGTGTCGACGTAGGACCCACATAGAACTGTGTGAGGAGACTATTATAGGAGTATGCTCAAGGTAAACCAAAGGACAGAACAGACCTACATTTCAGTTGAGATGATATTTTATTTAACACCAGATGTGTTAAGCGTGAATAATCTGCATATACTCGTATGTATGTATGTGAATCTGACAGTTCTATTAATTTTACTTAATCCTTTTGTTCTTAGACACAAATGTGTGTCTTTATGTTTTAATCTGTAACACCACATCACAGGTACATATATGCAAACGCCAACACCTCATATACTTGTTATTTTTTGTTTAATGGAATGACGATTAAAATGAACAGTATAAAAATTGTGTATACACCTAATATTTTTTATTTAATTGGTGGAATATAGCTCAACATAAACAGTTCAAAAATTGTGTAAATTTACATCAATTACATCGCATATTTGTACAGAGTGGATATGAGCTTTTATCATTGTATCATTATAAACATTACTGATTTCTATTGAGAAAAATACATCTCAAAATTAAACTTAAAATTATTAAACTATATGCATTGTCATGAATACGAAATTATGAAGCAAATGCGATTTGCTTAAAAGATTTAAGGCCAATTGCAAAATAGTTCGTCAAATATTAATAAACCATCACTTGTTTGACAGCCTGTCAAGAATTAAATACGTATACACTTTTGATACTTGACAGCGGGTTAGATAATTGATGGTTCGTTAATATTTGACGAACTTTTCTGCAACCGAGCCAGTAATAAAGTAATTCATCTAAATTTATGACATAACAACATTTTAGAATATCAATTTACTGTACAAAAAAAAACAATTTTTAAAATTTTAATAAACATTATTTTAAATTGCATTAAAACTTATGTTTTGTGGTGCATTCTTTTTTTATACATTGTGTATTCCTAACAGGAACACCACGCTGTGAATATATAAATTAGAATAAAATTAAAATTTTAGCAATAAAGTTAATGGTAGACAATTTTGTTTAATAATCGCAATATACTTCGCAGACATTTCATATGTAAAATAAAGGAAATTCCTGTCTATAACTATATGCTGGCATATGGGTATAGAAAATGTATTCTATGAAATACTCCACACCCACACACACACACACACACACACTCGGAGATTATGTCGTAAATTTCCTTTAAGTTATGCTTAGCAGAACATAGTATCATAGTAGACATTGCATAAACTTTGTAAGCAACTGTACAGAATCGCGGTATACTATATAGTGTTTGCCAAAGTGTGGCCTGCGGCTTATTCCTTGGAAATTTATATAATTACAACTGCAAACGTCATTTTGGAATGCGCGGTGAACAGTGCACACACTGTATGAGCGAACGCATGTAGAATGAAAACAACATTATTCCGGCCATATTCAATTATGTGAGGATATTTATTTATTAAAATAAAGGTGCGACTAAGTTAACTTGTATCACCGTCTAATTGACACTTATTGTGGCACTTTACTGAACTATAATATAACTTGTGGTAATAAAATTATACAAGGTATCTCTGGAAGTAATTTGTGGTGTAAAATAGTAGTCAAGCAGCCATGAAGATTCGAGGTCAAATGTCACACGTGTTTTCTACGTAATTGTTTAATCAACGTTAAGGATTAAATAGCTAACGTATGTCTTTCTAAAGCCCATACACCGTTCGAATTCAATTATCTTTTCTCTCTGTTTCTCTAAATAAAGACACATTTGCTTTTATAGGTACATATATGAGATTAAAACTGTCCAGATCCAATTAACAGTGTAACTTTTAAAATCCATAATTATTGAATAACTTAAGCATAAACCTTAGGGTAATATTTTCATTTGAATATAATATTTATTTTATAATATCAAACTTCAAAATGCATTTAGATTTGGAGAAATCAAGATAGATGGTTGTTAGTTTTTAAGTATTTTCAAGAGTTGAGATTTAAATCATATTTATTTGAAATGAAGTATTACGCATAGATATAGTTTCAAATTTCGGTAATTCGTTGCTTCGTCATACATGGGTAGTTCAAAGTCCAGTTTCATGAAATCCGATTTTACAGGCTTTGAACTCAATAGATGTGTTTGCCGCATGAGACGCGATAGCCACAAGGTTCTGTTGTGCCTTTGAATATACTTAGGCAAAATGAAATGTGAATATTATATATATATATACATGCATATTAAACAAAATATCCGTGTGGCTTGGAGTTATTTCAAATGAAGTAAACCATATTTGAAATAATATCATATCTGGTTGAAGTGCAAACAAAAAATACAAAAATAACCTTTTTGAAGTGTATCCCATACAAATAAATAGAATTTTTAATTATATAAAACTTGCAATTAAAAATATAAAACGAAATAGCGATTTGATTCCGTAACCTAGCATGTGTATCGGATACACCAAGAATACCTAAAAACATATTATAATAAGACACGTTGACTGTTTAAATATTTAGTAAATATATATTGATGACTAAAAAGTAATAAGCTATACTTAGTTTTATCCATAATGATATTCCAAAAAGCGGGATGTTACTATGAAATATAATTATCAGAAAATTTCGTTATACTGATTCTAGCTATTATCATAGTATCTCGCCGATGATGTTAAGTTTCCTTTATGCAATCAAGTGCGCGTCAGTGAGTAGTATAGTGGCGTGCTAATTGAGCGTGAAAATTTCCTCTGTGTTATTTGCCACACAGGAGTTCTTTTTTGTTGAACATTATTGCACGACAAACGAGATATTTCCATCAATTGGACCAACGCTGACTATAAAGCTTTCAATTTTGGGGTATCTCTGTTTAATACTATATTCATTGTATGATCCTTTATATATTTTTTGGTTTAACCGTACTATATGTACGCAATTATGATTGTAGTCATAAAATGCTTTTTTTTCCAATTCATCACCCAGAATAATAAGTTATTTATGTGTTGAGCAAATTAATTGATTTTTGGACTTCAGTGTGCAATGGAGAAAAGAAAATAGTAATTAGGGATTAATTAAAAGAAAAAAGAAACTGCGGTGGTCCATTGTACTTAGCGGGAATGTAAGTCTGTATAATTTAATTAAACGATTAATTTCAGAGAAGCATGTGAGATATACAGGATCTTAACAATATTATGGAAGGAAGAGAACAGACTAGAAGAAAACATGCTGACACTGTAAACGTTTAACAAAGATAATCCGTTTATCTGGAATGAGAATAGCTTGCCTGTTTTAAGTTGGATTAGTTTAGTGTAATATGGCAGCAGCTTGGTGTATTGTAAACATAAAAATATGTACCAAATAAACACGAAATAACGTTTTTGAACGTTAGAATGAAACCTATATAGTGACTCTTACAATAGTCTCTAATCCTCCCTTTTTCAAACGACTGCTGAGCAGCGGTTGATCTTGATATAAAATAATGTGTTCGTCCAAGTATTTGCGGTTGAATCTCACGTAATTTTTGAACAAAGAACTGTTCGGAAAGCGGATATATCGACCGAATAAATAGTGCTTCTGAAATCCGCATTCTGTTTCCTCTGGTGTAAGCGTTAGTATCCAAGAATTTTTTAAAGTCCAGAAACTAAAAACAAAATCATTTCTTCTTTGATGAGGTTTGCTTTTTAAGGTCAATCGAGCGTGCGCATAACAAAATAGCATTTACAGCGGAAATTAAATTCTTAGAAAATGTTCAAAAAGAGTTCGATAGAAATTGTGTAAAAATTTTAATGTAAACGTGTATCGCATTGTTCGAAAGATTGCATTACGTGCGGCAATTGTTAAATGGTCCGAGATTTAAAGGGAACTCGGAAAGTTATATCGAAAAAACTTTTATCTTTCAGGAAGACTTTCTCTACACATATCTAGACTATTTGGTCGAGTGTTCTTCAGTCAACCTAACCTCGCATTACGATGCGCGGCGCTTTACGATTTGATTCCTTACTTTTATACATCACGACGATGTGCCGAATAAATATTTAAATTACATTTCGGTAACTCGATTTAATATTGACACATACCAAGATTGCGCACCAAGTTTACATATTACGTGCACATTTTTTTAGATGATAGGTACCTATAAATCTACATTTGAATAAAGTAATTACCTTAAAAGTTTAAACATGGAATGCAACTGAATATCATTTTTTTATGAATATTCCAATATAATATGCCATCATATTTTATGGTAACCGAAGTAAAATCACTTTACATTAGGGTAGGGACATAGAATCATAATTTAGTAAAAATCTATTGAAAATAATTTCACGGCAAGTCTAATTCTGATAAAGTTGAACAAATGCCAACCTTATACATAATTGCCATTAATATCTGTTCTTGCCATTTCGTAATAGAGCGGAAAGGAAATTGACGTTATTAGACCATTGACCGAATCAATTTGAAGAGACTACTCCAATAGGAAATTCGCAAATGAATACAGCTCATCTATACAGAACAGGTGGTCCGTGTGATGCTTTTACAATAAAATAATCATGTTTAAGGAAAAGATCGAATCCGATCTGTCACAATCTTTAATGTTTCTTTCTTTTACAAATTTGACATATGACAGGAAAAAATGTGACTGCAATGACTTACTCCATAATTGGAATGATAAAAACAGAATAATCAATTCGACTATTTAATCAATACAATCAATAAGCACATAATGCGTAACCGATACTACACTGGCGTCGTATCTCAAATATAGTTTTCGAATCCATTTATCAACGTAATCAGAGACAGCAAATATGAACTTGATAAAGTGCTTTATGGTAGAATTTGGCTGACACTTAATTGTCTGCAAATGTCCATTAATCAAGCCGACTAGGAAACGCAAGTTTATCAGTGTATAACAATGATACTGTTACTAAGTTTCTTAATGTAACAGATACTGATAATGCCAAATAGTCAGTTCATTTCTTCGATTGCTCTATTACAATTACTAATGTTTTGTTGTTGTACATTATTTTTCAATTCAATCTCTTCGAAAACATTTTCATTTATATATTTTCATAGTTTGTTGAATTTTACTTTTTTATATCTATATAAGTATTTTTAACGAAGATATCCGTTTTGAGTATTTTTGAATCCATATTGACTATCGCGATGACTTCTACGTCCGAACGCTTTAGCTCCATAACAGTTTAAAGTTTTTATACTGATCAGAAGTTTTTTTAAAACATAATTTTTATACAAGAAGTGCATGTTTACTTTTGTTATTTTTTCATTAACTCCAAGATATTTAAAAAATAATTGTAATTACAGAGTGCAAACGCTTTTTTTTTACTTTTAAAAACATATTTTTATCACGTACTGTAGCACCTTTTTTTTACTATTAATTGCGCTACATGTACCATATGTTGTAGTACAAAGGTATCTCAACATTCATACAAAAGAAATGAAACAAAAACATAGGTTTCGCTATTGTTTATGCAAACAAGATTAGGTAGTTTGACGCCGAAATAAAAATACAAACGTATTTGAAAGAGACGATAAATAAACAAAATTGAATATTTCAATCAGAATATTCGATATACGTCTATACCTATATACTCGCATATACATATATACAATCCAACATTACTAACAAGCCGCATAGGGGATTGTGAATACAAATAATGTATATTTTGTTTTGTATTTGTAGATCAGAAAGGCACCGCTAACGAATATAAAAAAAACGATCGACAATTCTCTTGTTTTACTTTCAGATACTATATCAAAATACAAACATATAGATGAGAATTGTTTACGGATATATATTGTGTATTTGTGCAGGGTTATTAGAGTACTGATGAGTTCTTTTGTTTCTGGTAACTGAGTCGATTTTTATTCAAATACGTTTCCCACATTATATATATGCTTCCAAACGATGTGGCCTAATTTTTTTCGCTTGCAAACTCCTGGGAAACATTTATGTTACAATATATTCCCATGCATTTAGATTGATTCGCGTTTCTTGAAGTTAATCTGCCAACTTTTCTATTACATCAGAAATTTATTCATAAACGTAGTTTAAACTTTACCAAAATTGAATTAATTTATTACATATATAACTAAGGTATTCATTGACAGCGGATGGAAATTCATAATCCCTTGCCAATACTTCGAGGTAATATTTACGAATTATTGCCTACGCACTTAGAGACCTTACACTAAATAGTATTACAAATAAACAACTTTCTTTCAAGGGAATTGGTACATTTTCGGTGTAAAGTTTCAGGCATAAGGGTTATTACTAAAATATTCTATAACACAAAAATAATTTCGTGAACTTTATAACTAATAACATACTAGGTATATAAAATATAATTAAGTTTGTGGTAGGTTTATAGGTAAAAAAAAAATTTACCTACTTAAATTTGTTAGGAAATATTATTTCTACCCTGAAATAAATTGGAAAGTTGTGGAGGAAAAGCGTATTTAGTTAAGTATTATAGTTAGAAATTTAGATTATTAGTTATAATAAGTGTTTGCAACGCAAGGAGAAGTGATGTATGGTTACGTGCTATTACGTCATTATCCTCTCCTCATTCGCGAATAACTTCAAACATTGACAGGAATTTCAAATTAAAAAATCACTTTTATTTTACTTTCGTTCTGCTTGCATATATTATATAAATAAATATTAGTTTTACATATACACTATGCCATTATCACTTATGGTTGAATTTACGAAACAGCATAAAGTTACTGTCAATTTGTTTAGTCCTGTAAAGAATGAAATGTTCGGTTAAATCGAGGCGACACCCTATATTTACACGTAGACATCATTGTTATATAGACGTGTCAGATTCAGGAACGCCCAAATCGTGTATTCCTTTGAATTATTTATATATATGTAGGTATATATTAGAAACGAACACCATGTCCAGCTTTCTTTTCTTCGCGAACACAATAGCGATATAGCAACTAGACTAATAAATATCCAAAGAATAATTTCACGAAATAATGTAAGAATAAATGGTCGTCGAGTCGTTGCGCTTAGTAATAGCAGGGCAACACATTTAGCCAAGACATAAACGGGTGTTCTACGTAAGTAGTATATAGAGAATAAAATACGAGACAGCTGCACAGGAATAAGCAGTGCATTACGTGCGCGCTCGTCTGGAAATGCGTCTGTTCAAAATTACATCGTCAACGGTTCAAGTTTATCTGCTCCAAATTAGCTAAAATCATGCCTAAAACAGATCGCTACTTTACATATAGGCACATACACACTTTTGCAATTGCTTTCACGATCATTAAATTATTTATATGCATTCAAATAAACAGCAATCATTTACACAACATAATTTTATTTTCACATAATATATACCTACATGGCAGCCTAAATACAAAATTTGATTATAAAACAAATTGCGTTCTTTAACGTATATAATAAATAAATATAATTTCATTGTAATTGATGGCGAAAATAGACAAAACATTTGTTATAGCCAATTTTGATGGGCATTCGTAACAATTATGAATGTAAATAAATAATTTAAATTTATTATTTGCGACGGAGGATATTGTAATCCAATTTATATTAATTGTTTGAGTTATACGTTTGATGTGCATGATTTTAAATTATTAAATTACACATGCATTTGTGTAATATTTGTTTTCACTTAAACAAACATTAAAATGTTTCACACACAAAGCATAACATGATTATTGTTTGCAGTTTAATTTTAAATTTCTACTAGCTGCACTGTAAAAAAGTTTCAATTTAAAATTACTATAAAAATGCATGCATTTTTATTTATTATAAAAAAGGTATCTATACCTAGTTAATAAAATATGCGATTTTTCGTAATAAATGTAGAATTTTAGGATTAGCCTTGTATTACAAAATATATCAAAGCCATTGTGAGTTTAATAATAAATTAATTAAAATAAGTATTCGAGCTTAAATTGTTAAGTAAGTGGTAACATAAGTAATATTGAATTTGTCTAGTGCATCCGATCGTGCAAAAGACTAAAATGCCAATTAAAACTTTGCTTGAACGTTCTGAGAGCCTTGTAAGCGGCCAAGCTTCTCATTTCATTTGAAATGCTAGCGGGAAGTGGAAAATTGTATTGGGTATTTAATTACACTCTTAAAACTTTTTAATAGCATCTAGAACAAGACTTATGTTAAGTCTTTTGGCTGATTATTTTAATATATATAAACAAGAATTATTAATAATTTTAAATGTGCCACTTCGAAATTAGGACGCCCAAATTTACTGATATAATAGTAATGAACGGGTCAACTTTTCCTAACTCCAATAAACTTTGAGGTAAGAGGATTTCACAAATGAAAATCATAATGAGCTTATAACTGCTCGAAAAGGATGCGATAGAGAAATTAAGTGCAAGGTATCTAAGTCTAAAATATAACAGCAAATATAATAAATAATGGTTACAAACTAAGTTATAAGTCATATTTAAATGTTACAATTATTGTAAATATAACACGATTGCGTTAACTTTCTTCGAAAATAAATAAATAAAATATATCACTTATGAAGCGATACCGGATATTAATATTATTACGTTCAAAAGCTCAAAATATTTTAGTTTTATAAGCTAGATATCATGGTCAACAGTGTCAAAGGCTTTTTATAAATCGATTCTACTATATATGATCAAATTTTTCCACTTACGTAGCCATTGGAATTTACTGAATTAATCTCCCTCGAACGCTTTTTGATAACGAAACCAACACGAATAGCTAGCAGGAAGCAGGCTCATTATATGAATCTTTCCATATAAATATTTTTAAAAAAAAACATTGAATAGTGTGTTTTGTCATATTCTAGATCCACCCTCTAGTGCGTATAGAATCTTAATATTGTTTATAGATAGTTTAGCAAAATGAATACTTAATGTTAATAAACATATTTTAAATGATTAAATATTGATCCTTGATGGAAATACGCTTTTTGTTTATTTGTATTTTCAGTTGTGTAAATATGAGTTGTTTTTTTAAAAACATAGTAATTAATTAAAGAAAATGATTCCAAATATATATATATATATATATATATATATATATATATATATATATATATATATATATATATATATATATATATATATATATATATATATATATATATATATATATATATATATATATATATATATATATATATATATATATATATATATATATATATATATATATATATATATATATATATATATATATAAATATGTGTTTTTACATATATGTATATATATATATATATATATATATATATATATATATATATATATATATATATATAATATATATATATCCTAAGAACAAATAAGCAAGATTTAGGCCAGACAAGTGGACAAACTTATTTGATATTTGTTTATAACATTTTCCGGCTTTTAGAGGTATTATTGCTTTTGCTTGTTTATACTTCCACAATGTTTATAAGAGTTATTTCTCAGGCTCTTCGAGAAGTACATATGTGCTCTATATATTGTTTATACATATATTTCTTGTTCAAATGGAACAGAATCGTTTATTAGCAAACGAACGCAGAATGAATCGATTCAATCCTTCGGAAGATTCTGCATCTGCTCAAGAACCAATGTAACTGATTGAAGATTCTCATGAGTGATATAATATTCAAAATCTTTTGTTCAGTAATCCAAGAATGAATACAAGTTTCGTAAGAATCGACGAAATTCAGAAGATTCAAAGCAAGGATCTTTAATCAGCTCCAAAGTATTTGTTGATTTACCGATATTTAGTTTCGAAATGTAATAAATAGATATGTTTTATTAATTTGTTCTCGAATAAATTTGCATATATGCACTCAGTACGAGGTGATCGGTGAGATATCAGACGCATCTGTGAACGATGACACACGTAATGACGTTGAACGACGTCACAATGGAAATGGAGCACGTCAACGCGAGAAGCTTGTTGACATTCCATCATTGTCACGCGACACCATGTGTGTGTGATCGCTTACGCTATCTCTGTATGAATTCATATATATGCTCATCAAGTATAAACCATGATAATGCTGATTTCAAACATGCGAATTTATCTGTGCCCGTGTCATAAATGACAATGATAACTAACACGATCTTTCGTAGATTGTACGGTTAAATCACACATTTCGCATCATCAGTCTATTATTTACTCGGATGCTTATATTCAAAAATGAGATTTTGATCTTATTATACAAAGTACATTACTTAAATATTTAGAGGGTAATTGATGTTAAGGGTAGTAAAGTAGATGGAGTGTGGAGATTTATCTATTTGGTTATGTGTGTTGAAATTTGAAGTAAAGCGTAAGTTGATTGATTAAAAAAACTTGCAAAATTCAGTCTGATGCGAGGCGTATAGATATGATTGGAAGCTTACGTAGATTGATCATATTTTAAAGTGGATATATTATTTTAGAATATGTTATATCGGAGTATGTGTATAGATGTAATATGAGAAAATTCAATATAGAGCAAGGTTGTGTGGGTATTAATAGTTTAGCAAATTGTATGCATCAAGGGTATGGAAATGGAAAAATAAACGGCTCGTCTACCATGAAATTGCGAAATATGAAAAGCTGATATTGGCAAACTAGAATTCTTTAGAATATGTTATTTTATTGACATTTACTCCTATCCTTAAATAAATTTAGCTTTATTTCAGTCATCGGATGTTTCAGTGTGATATTGAACAACTCTCTTACAACGGCCATTTTAAATAAATAGGTAGATAAAAGAATAGCGAGGCTTACTTTTCCAACAAAATTTATAGGTACTAATATTACAAATTAGAATTCACAGCAGAGTCATAGTATTTCCAAAGTTAAATTCCTGGCATTCTGTCTTAGTTTTCAATGCAGACAGACTTGTGGGGGGATGTTTGTCAGAAATACGTAAGTCAGCACGTTTTCTTTGCACCGGACATACGTGGAAGAGAATGGAATAGCTCGCGTTCCTCACGCACTTACAGTGCTAGGCGTGGTCAGCGGACTGCAATAGCTGTCTGTTCGGAGGTGTCCAAAACACTACGCGAGCTGAGTCGATTGAGAATGGCAGTTGATTGACATTGACATAGCGCACTAATGGTGGAATGTGACTAGACTTCCGTTTCATTTCTTATCAAAATATTACATAGAAATTCACTATAGATAAAAATTTCTTGCGTTTGAGAAAAACCGTCTAAATTTTTTTAAGGCCAAATAATTTTTTTAAGCATTTATTTTCATTCGTATTTTACACGTTTTAAGAATAAACTTCATTTGCAATATATTGACTGGGAGTTTAATTAGGGATTACTTGTTCAAATATGCCACGTTTATTTTTTTTTCTGTAAATTGAATTTTATGTTTTGAATATATAATTTCTACTTCACAAAGTTTGAAGGTAAAGAAGGAATTATATATTTTGTAATATACAACAAAATCATTTTCAATTTATCCAAAAAAAAAAATGACTCCTGATTATAATTCATCCTTAATTTCCATATTGGGTGGCGATATTTCTATAAAATAGTTATTTTTGACATTCATATGCTAAATAGTTTTATAAACGCAACCAAAATTGATTTGACAATCATGAAATTGCAATATATCAA
Organism: Nebria ingens riversi; assembly: GCA_018344505.1. Classification (NCBI taxonomy): domain Eukaryota; kingdom Metazoa; phylum Arthropoda; class Insecta; order Coleoptera; family Carabidae; genus Nebria; species Nebria ingens. The sequence continues at coordinate 29,616 of JADQWA010000545.1, forward strand.
AGTTCAGCCGTTTTAAAACGCATTCCCTAATATTTGCGTAGCGCTGAAATTATTTGCATATTATACTGAAGCAGATTGTCACAGGCAAACTGTGATCGTTGGTATAGATTGGTTTATTAATTTAGAATCTCTTGTTAACACTTACTTTAATATATCATGAGAATTGCGATTTCATTGATCTGACATGTGAACATTGTTTACCTCCGTTGTCATTTTCCACTGTTGGTTCCGGTTCCGGAAGCTGTTGTGCTATATGCTCATCGTAGTGAATTGTTCAGTAGCTCGATCAATATATCGAAATGTGCAAGTGCGAATATTGGCGCTGGTAGTGCAGCAAAAGGGAGAGCCAAATAATTCCGGAGAAATACCACTACGGCATCTATTTCAAACTATTGACGATATCAACGATATTGCAACAGAGTATCAGGTATAATTGAAATACTTCCAGAAGTTTGATCTTAATCTCTAGATAACAAGATACCACGAACATATGTCAGAAGTTTAGAATTTTAAAATGATAGTTTTATAAAAAAAAAAACCTCCTGGGAATACACGGGTGTTTTTAGTCCGCTATACGGAGTATAGAAAAATGTTCAGTCGTGTATTAGTAATATTCTACTATTCGAAAAATGATTTCACAAAAACTAATATACTTGGGTTAACAAAATATTTGATTATGACAAACTTTATACTTTACGTAAAACCAACACTTATAAACAAAATAAATATAATTTTATGTTTTCGATAAGTTTCCAACTCGCTGTTAATTGACATTTTACATTTAGTTTACGAGTAGTTATCGCCTGTAACTTTTTCTTGTTACGAGGGTATTTGTTATAACATTTTATTTGTGTCTGCACGTTATCAAGCACCATAAAACAGTCGCGAGCGATATGCTGCAAGCAGGCTATGAAATTAAAAAAGAAAACAAAACGCATGCCTATTGGAAAGTCACGACAATTTACTGTTTTAAACGAATGAAGATACTACTTTATCGGAAAAATTACTTTTTTAAAGTTTCATGTACGTCAAGTTAAATGTAAATATTTTATCTATTATGAAAATATGCAATGACAGTAAACCATTGAAAAATATTAAATAGGAAAAGAAATAAAGAATTTTTAATCAAACAAATAAAATGACACGGAGCTTTAAAAATGTTTAGTGATCGACAAAGAAAAAGTATAATAATAGCCTTTGGTAATAATAAAATTTATTACGTGATATAAGTATTAAATATAAAAATTAAATTAAGCATTTCTTAAAACATAAAATATTTTTATTACTAAATTTAATCACTGTAACTTGAAAGCGCATAAAATTGTTCGAGTTATTAAAAATTCGTTTTTATTTTATGTAATAAAATCACTACAAATTACCAAGTTCATAATAAATTGCAATCCATATAGAAATCACACGTTCTTATCACCATTTATAGACTAGTTTTGTAGTTTACTATGCACCAGAATCGATTATTCATGTTGACGATATAGTCTGAAGAATCGGTGCTTGGTTTAGTTACACTTATCAAAGATTTAGTAGTAGCAGGGGTCCCGTTAGTTTCTGGTATATGGAAAAAGGTAGAGCTACAATCTATACCAGCTATGAGGAGCCCAATAGAAAAGTATTTCTCCTCAGGGAATGATGAATCCCTGGCTTAGACCTGCTTTTTCCCCCCAGTTAAATAAAACCTTCATAACCTGGTGACGTTCAAAACATGTTTTTTACCATTACTAACTAAATCACAAAAATTCGTATTCTTTCACTAATATTTATCTTGTATTCCAAAATATTCAGAACAACCAAAGAAACATAACAATATGAACAATTGTAATCTCTTATTATTTCAATAACAAGTTTTATTCAATATGTGTTTCATTTAATAAAATACATCAATATTTATCCAACGACTATGTTTCATGATATAAATTAAACATCACAGAACCAAGCTAAACCCTATAAAAACCCAATATATTGACACATGAAATCAGATAAGTTCGAATCCCCAACCATAAAACGCGTGGTATCTGACACTGATGTCGTATTTTATTATCTTAGTATAATATGTACATATGTGATCAGGATCACCGTATTGGCATACGTTACTATGGGATATGTATGATTGATCGGCCCTTGGGCATCAAATCAGCATTGTCAATTTCATTACGGCCCATTGCGGCACCATTTATTTTTATAACATAAAAACGCCGTTCTTTTATACTGCCACACTAAAAGTCAAAGACCGGAACTGTTTCCGTTTATAAAATGAAACATGGTACACCATTTCAAAATATAGTGGTAATCGAAGAATGTTGATCAATAGAATATGAATCATTGAACAATTGTAACTGGGGTAATTTTTGATAACAGAAAATTCATTTCTGCTAATGGAAATTTAATTACAATTAGCAGAACATATCACAAAATTAATTACTGGTAATAGAAAATAAATTTGTGGTATCACTAAATAAATAATAAATAGCAAAACGGCTTTCCACACGTAGCAAACTGACGCTAAAATTTGTCGTCGATATTCCATAGCAAAAATGACATTATATCTATCATGTTGCAGCGTTTGCGTATCGTACTTCAATTTGTCATGTTTATTACTTAAACTACATCAAACAGCGATGATATCGAAAATTGCTTATGCTGGTATTGATGTTTTCTATTTTTTCTCTCTCGGTTATTTATAAATTGCCATAAAAATTTATTTCTATCGCCTGATATACATTCAAATTCATACAATTGCGAATACATAAATTCTAGTTTATGCATTATTTATACGTACATATAATTTATAGGTAGAAAAATATTTAAGTCTCTGAATAAAAATCACATATATTCATTGCGACGTGTCATCCGAATACAAACACACAAAATATAAGTGAATTGGCGACAGGATAATATGCAGAAAACGAAATTTACATTTGTGCTATTAGATTCGTAATGAAAACGATATTATTATAGCTCAATCAACTATGATTACAAGTATATTGTATTTATAGTATGTATGCTTCTATAAATAAATTAATAAATACAATATTTGTTAAGTTATGGAATCTAAAAAGATTGTATTCTTTTTTTGAAATGTTTACTTTACAGAACATTTATTAAATTTTGGCTATTCTTTTCAGTTAGCTAAATAGCCCATTTACCTAGTTTCATATATAACTTATAAAAATAAACATTTCAAAACCGCTATACAACACGGATGTAACGTCGTTGTTGACATACAACGTTCTCTGCACAGAAATTTAATAATGCAATCGCGCTTTAAGACGATAGCACACAGGATGCTTCAAACGAAACTTATACGCAGTAAAAAGATGACGCAGGTATGTGTCACGGGAATACCAGAGACAGAACCGATTTCCAGAAGATTATATGCTTGTGGTATCTACGTTGCCTAATGGTACTCTTCCATACAGGATAATATCATTGAATGTCTTCAAACGTATATGCACATTAATTATTTGGATTGCATATGCCATTATTTCCGAAACATCTGCTAATACTTTTAAACGCAGTCAAATAGTATTTTATTGAATAATTATCATGTAAAGCTAGGCAGTTAATTCATTTGTATGTATAACATGCCGTGAAGTTCAAAGTAAAGTAGAATGATTGACGCTCGATTGTGTAAGTTTATGTAACACACAAGAAACCCTTTGTCCGTTAAAATCGACAAAATTAACCTGAAACACTTTCAACAACTTTGATCACAATTTAGCTGCTAGCAAACTTATAGGAAATGTTCACATAGTTAAAGAAAACCTTTATATTATTGAAATAGTTTCCCTAACGGATCTTCAAACTTTTGAATATTCGTTTGTATCGTATAAGTACTTAACGTTCCACTCAATTCTGATCGCAAATTATAAATTCTTAAATCATTAATTACAAATTTATAAAATACAAACAATGCAGTACTGGGTTATAAACATTTATAAACTATAGAGAAACTTAAAGTAGACGTAGTATTTGTAAAAACGTATACATACATATCTCACAAGACATCCTTGCATATAGAATTACTCAGAGTCGTTCCATAAGTTGCTACGAATATTTATGTAGAAATTTGAATTAAAAACATTTGCTACTAATTGCATTTATAATTCGATGTCGCCGATTGTGTAACAAAAGTAATATTTGCTGATTTGCTAAAAGAAGAAAAATTCTAATTATTTGCTCCATTCGCGCTATTGGTTTTCCGATTTTTCACGAAAATAATGCTGCCTATATAATTATATTGGCGCGACGTGGTTTGAACCAACATATATACCAAAGTACAGAAAATGAAGCAATACAAGGGAAATATGAAAAATATAGGTATTCTATATTTAAAAAACGTTTTCCAATCTAGTATGTATTTAGGTCAGTCATAAAATGTGTAATTTAAACTTCGTAAATCAAATTTTAAAAGCATTTGCAATAATGGAACTAATAAATTGATTAAGAAATATGTAATTGAGTATATTGGGTGGGTATAGAGAATATATAATATTTAAAATACGATCTTATTGGCATACGATGAGAACTGTTCAAATATTTGAACATTTCACAAAACTCAAGGGTTATTAAGAAACTTGAGGCAGACATTCTGTTTACATGAATTCCAGACGCAAAAATCTTCGATTATTTATTGATGTTCAAAATATAAATATTTGGCTCTTCGACTGAAAACTTTCCTAATTTGACGATTTATACATGTTTCGCGGAAAGAAATTTGCTTTTAAAGTTCACATAATCTTAACATATGCAAAGAGTCGTATGAAATATTTTATAATATTTTATTTCTTTTGCGTTGGCTGCTGTAATCACTTAAATTTGAAACGAAACTTTCGTTCACCTGGGATCCTAATGCTTCTGCCGCAGGCACTTTATTATCGATTTCATACATGTATGTATGTTGGTTGCACAAACTGTTGCTTTCAAGCGTTTGATTGTACCTATTGCTACTTGAATATTTACAACCTCCGATTCAAAGTCATCACGGTATATTCTTCGAAAGTCTTTGATAAACATCTTTTCCAAAGTTAACCATTAATGCAGAAATATAAATAAATATACATATATATATATATATATATATATATATATATATATATATATATATATATATATATATATATATATATATATATATATATATATATATATATATATATATATATATATATATATATAATATATATATATATATAAATTTGTTTTGAAAAACCAAAATTCAGCAAAATTTGTTTAGGAAGGTAGAGTACTTCAGAGTGATTAGTTTAAAAATATGTTGTGTATAGAGGAAATACTGGTATATATGAACTTTAACATCATAAATTTTAAATTTAGCAATTTACAAAATGTGACGCTTGACTGAATTTAGTTTACGGTTTACAAGCTCAATCCTACTAAACTTCATATATTTTATCCGAGAATCGATATGGCGGGTTCGCTGAGCTTAAGTTACATTTCCTTCCAAGCAAAGACTAATTTCCTCTTTGTTCTGCTTATTTATATTTGCTACTTGAATCCCACTGCAAAAAGATTTGGCCTGGAAAACCACTTGATCAAATTTGACATACTGCTTATATTTGCATGAGCGCCAACTTCACTAAGGCTCTGCACTATATTCGGTCGGACAAAACTTTAGACTATTATACCTAAAGCAGAGCAACCCTCGCCTCGGCCAACAAGGCCTCGAGAGTCGAGACCACTTTTGACGCATCGTTTACCCAAATAAATCAGTTACCGCAGGTGAAAAATTCTATTCGACCTAGACGGTATTCGTGCCAAGGAACGTCATAGTTCAATTTCCAGTGAAGCATGTTACCACCAAAAGCACTACACTACGGGTAGTATCCATGCTTTTACGTGTATACGAACTTAAATCACGTATCGGTAACTCCAAAATTGATAGCTCGTATATAGTATTCTGTTCTATAGATAATACCTATAGAGTCCATTCATAGTTATATACGAGTAGATGCGAAATGCACTAGCAACCGATTCAGAATGAGAATGGTCTAGATGTGGGCGAGAATAAATTAATTTTACGCCGAGGGTATTACCGCGTATCAACGCTTCATTGTACAGTTAAGTCGGAGGATGATTTGAAGAATTTAATATATATGTTTCCTGACATTTAATATCATCTATGATTAATGTGAATTTAAAAATATTTCATCAATTTCTTTTTCACCATACATAAACTAACAAACTTTTTAGTGCAAGTCAAATATTCATATGAAATAAGCTACGTCGAAGAAGTCAAAATATTAAATGAAAAATGTATTGTACATTTAACTATTTCAAAACTTATTTAAATAAAAGTTGTCTAGACATTAATCATTATTTTACCTAGGCAGTAAATAGTTCAACTTACTACTGTTAGGCGTACACTAACACTGATAAGTATATATTCATTTTCAAACATTCTACCGTAGCACCAAGGCCTTCAAACTACAAATAAATTTGTAGTAGTATTTAAAAAAAAATGTTTGCTTATAATTTACACCTATTATTAACAGTTTCCACTCGTACGTTTGCAAATAGCTTTCAAACATACATTGCGAAAGATTGTCAAGATGTGAATGGATATAAAGGTGGTCTGCCACCTTATTTGATGGAAATAGGGATGAAGTTATGTATGTTATAATTTTCATTTTGTAATAAAATTATTTAAAATTCAAATATTGGTATAAAATGTATATTAAATTGTTTCGAAAGAAAATATTCATAACAGTCTGTACCCAAAAATGTGACTTATTATTGTTTACTCTACGGTAATACTTGAACTTGTACCTTGTACGTAGACATGATGGTCATTTGCAACTCAAATGTATAGTGCAAAGTTAGCCACCGTGAGTGGACCTATGTAAAATACACATAATATCCTTATGTTTAAATTAGAATATACACAGAAGTTTGAATCTCATTTCAAAAGTAATGGAAAGGCTAATTAAAATGGTAATATTGAAGTACTTGTTTTGGAAATAGTCACATATGATAAATTACATTTTAAAACTTGTCAACAACAATAGATTAGAAAACGTGCCGTGTTTCCTTAGTTCCAAAATAACTGTTCATCCGTAAATATAGCAAGAAGAATTTGCGTATGTGAACAACAAATATATGTTGAGATGTTAAATAAATGTATCTTGATGTGTTACAGTTTTTGAATGCATTTAAATCTTAAAAAGATTTGATAAAAATTCATGGGTAAAAGTTGAATGCAGCAAATGTATTTTCGGCACGTAGGTCGAGATTGCGAAGAATTTAAACGCATGGCCGATGTCTCACGATTTAAAACGTGTGAACTTTAGATCGTTGATGCTTTCCAGCGAAGCGCCATCCTCTAACAGTTCCCGCAATGAAATAAAAGTATGAAATGGTTCTTTGGTAAAACGGCACGTTGCGTCGGCAGGCAAGTTGGACCGTAGTTGTTTGGGCGGGTTCTCCATCACCGCATGAGAGAGCATAACTAACTTTAGGAGTTAGTTAGAAAGAGACATGAGGACAGGAGAGAGAGAGAGAGAGAGAAAAAGAGTTAATGTAGGAAGAGATGAAATATTTTATTTTGAGTATTGATTTATAAAAAATATTGAAATTGCATATGTGCGTCATTTATCGAAAGATTGATGGATCAAAAATGTGTTTTATTTGTTGAGAAGAACAATAGATATTCACCGATGTATAAAAAATGAATAAATAACCTAAACGACAGTTATTAATACTAGTAATTAATAATTAATCACGTTCATATCTGAAAAAGTCTGCTTTTCACAGATAATTGAGGTTCGCTCTCGTTAAAACCGCCAATTAAATTCTGAAAGCTTTAATAAAGTTCTCAGTAGATAGCACAAGGTCTCTGTATAATTGCAGTCACCTTCAATAAACACAGGATTAATGAATTTTTAATAGAAGTAAGAAGGATAATTTCATTTTTCTTTTTTTAATTAATTAATATATACATATATACTACTCCTATTTGCTATAAGTCGTAATACGTCATTTGCTATCCCAAACAAGAAGAAAATAGTCGTATTCTAGAAAATCTTGACTAGGTAAATTGAATTTAAATTCATTAGTATATCATGATTAAATTACTTCGGTAAATAAACTTTAGATAAATGTTATTTAGGTGTGTCATCATGAAACACTCTGTATTTATTATATGAAGGAATAAAATGAAGCGAAACTGTATTCGAATTAAGTGTCGTCGTAAAATAAATCCCCTATCAGTGTTAAAGCTATATAACTACAGCTGATACACATACATACATTCATTATTGTACAGACACATATGTTTATATCCACATGTCATGGTGCATACACTATAAAATATTAGAGCCATTTTACAGTTGTAGCGATAAAAAATTGTTAATAAAAATGATGTTATTATTCTAGATCATAGTAAAATAACAATCTAATTTAAATTTTCCAAGCTATATAGTAAAACGACTTGCATTTTTAATTGTAATTTACGCCGATGTTTTACAGCGTTGACAAACAACTATTTTGCATTTTTATGGATTACGAGTTTTTTTTTCGTAAAATACTTAAACTAAACAGGAATAGCCATTTTTCAAATGTTATTTGTATATAGGAGAATAGCAATACAACCTCTAAGTTGAGTTAAAATATATATATTGATCTTAGTTTTCTTATTATTTTCAAAACGTATATATTTAGAAATGCTTGTTGACAGTCATCCTGACGAAACAAAGATATGATATTTAGTATTTTCTACATTAAAGTTGGTGATTCTGTGTTAGTAAGTAATTTGTTTAGTTTTCCGATATGTTAATTTTGCTCATGTTAACTAGAAACTTATTCTAAGCAAATATCTATTAGAATATTCTAAACAGGAAAATGTTAATTTTATTGTTACCCAAAGATTAGATACAATAATTTTTGTATGATAGACATATGCTTTGTTTGGTTTGTACGAACCACTAATTACAGAATAAATTAGACGTGTTTGATATGCGTCCCAAATAAAGGACGAACATTTATGCAAGCTGACGTTACGTTTGTAGAATCTAAGCGTTTACTGAAACATTTAAATACAATTTGAATACATTAATAGTATAATTTAAACAGACTGAATGCAGATTCGATTTTAAACTAAAAAGTGCACAAGCAAAAGTTGTTTCATTTTTTTAAATTGTTCATACGTTCATAGTCAATTTGTGAAAACAGTGAAACTTTTGTATACATGTGTATATTCATAATGCACAGTTGTCGTGTATCAACGAACCAATATTTACGCGATGTGATTATATCTACACAGTGAAATATTTGGTTAATCTTGTAAAAAAAAAAGATTGTATAAAAGCAACAAGGGAGTCTAAAGACGAATGCTATGTAATAAAGTATGATGACGTGGTTTGTGGAACATACATTAATTTGCTTCTTGTGCTTTCGTTCTGCCGCCCTGGGGACGTGGCGTGTAATTAGTTTAGAGACTGCGTTTAAATATGTTTCTTGTGACATAAAGGTATTGTTAAAAAATATATATAATTGTTGATATTTACTTTACTTCTAAGATAAATTATAACCAATCTGAAACTATATACAATGCTTTAGTGACCGTTTTCAAAAATGCAAATATTAAGATATAAAATTGTAAGGCACAAAATTCAAACTAGTTAAACGGCAAAGTACCGAAAGCTGAAAAGAAGATAAATTAATCGTTAATATGATTTATTTCTAAATAAATTAAGTTGCATCCAGAATAATAAATTCAAAACGTTCATATTTCATATAAAAATAGTTAAATATAATATTTAGCTTTTTCTTCTTATCAGAACATTTGTTGAAGTTTTTGGCTTGTGATCAGTCCATTTACTCTGATGCAGTAGAATTTATCTGTATAGCCATTTTCTATAATGTATGGATGGTTCGTGGTAGCAATTAAGGAATCAAAATGGCTCAATAATGAATCTGCAGTGAACATCACGTTTATGTTTTAAACATAAAGAACAGTTGGTCGCGACGCGACATGCCTTTGAAGTTCGCGTCAGCGGGTCGATTTCACTCCTACAGCTAATAATCGCCCCCGTTACCAGATGGTGACATTGACAAAGACGTGACATAAAGAAGAGTATACTTATTCTCGTCTTTATTAAACCAATAAATCTCGTTATGAATTTTCCCTTTACTTCCTTAGCATATCACTTCTCACCATTTCCGAAACAAAAAGAATAAAATTATAATTCTCTCTTCATTTGTGCAACTCCATTTATCTCTACACCTAAATCATTTAATTTCACATTTTTGATATATAAACATATATTTTTTAAATTATGCGTATGATAAATGTGTGTTTCTGAAAATGTTAAATATCTTTAGCTTTTATAGTTGTCATATCTTCGCTTCGTCATCAGAATGACTACTAACACGCAATTTTAAAAATGAAATAGATGAAGTTTTAAACAATAAAATTAAGATTAATAGTATTACAAGAACTTTCACAAAAAATGAAAGTTAAGCGAAGCATATTTAGACAAGCATTTTTTCCGTAAAATTAAAACACTTTTAAAAGAACTTTCTTAATCATTTTAAATAATAGACCTTTATCAGACGATGCTGTTTAGCGCTAGACCGTACACATCTGAAAGCCATTTCGTGCAGATGGTGGCACTTAGGATTCGTACAAAACACTTAAAATAATGATCAAAGCTTGTACGATTACTACCTACTTGGACGAGGGTAAATTTAGTTTTCGAATTTTCAGAAATATGCACCTACGCACAATTTGGTTCCTATACCTATTTAACTGTTAATAATTTCGCGTATATCAGTTTTGAAAATTAAATAAATATTAATTGACTATGACAGTGTAGCTTTACATAATTTGTGCAATTTACATATTAATCGGTTGCGATATGTCTATTTGAAAAAAAAACAACAAAACATCATTCGTCATGTTATAGAGCTGGAATATATTATTCTAAATTATCATATTATCAAGTATAAAATCTGGCCCTTGGGTTTTTCAGACACGTAAGATTTTACGCAAGAACAATCAATCATACTTGTACGCTTTATAGATACGAAGATACTTTGAAAAATTGCTTTATTTCAGAAGAAGATATCTTAATATAATGTCTGGATAAATTGGCAATCAATTTCGATACTTTTCTTGTAATTCGGTATACTGTAAATTTGTGGCATCCAGATGGGACTCGAAAGGTCTACTGGAGACTGGAGGGCGTTCCGCCGCGCCGTGGCCAGTTCGACCCGGTCGAGTCGACGCGGCTGCTTCGACGCAGGCCCAATTTACCACAAGCCCAGTTCGCCGCAACGCGAAACCTGTCCAGTCCGTCGCGGAAATTATTTTTAAAACTCGTCATACATATTGAACGAGACCTTAAGTAATCGGCCGCATGCCTGTTGCTTTCTCAGAACCGAAACATGAATTGAGAGGCGCTTGGACGAAAATGTAGCAACCACATACTTGGAATTACAATGAAAATTGTTTAACACGAGATTCAAAGGTCTAACATATTTCTGATATGGTTCTGGCCCCACGTAACCTCTACCTGCGTACGCCCCTTGTGCATATATGAAAATGTAGGGAATATAATTGTTATTTTGCCGTAAAAGTTATACAATTTAAAACTTTAATAGTTGTTTAAATATTATTTTAACTAGAATAATATATACATTTTACTGAAGTACTGAGGATGTTGTTGAGAATAGTTTGTTCAGAAATTACCACAAATGATGTTAAAGTTAGTTACAATATAAACATTAAAACAATAAAAATGGACTCATCTCCACTGTTTAATGGACTGGTGCAAGTGATAATTATCAATATTTGAAAATTAAAAGTTTTCTAACATCCACGTTTAAGTACAATGTGTAAACATTTCTTAATGACGACTCCTGTAGAATTAAATAAGAGAGTATATGTCTCTATATATTTAATTTAACAATTGTTGACAAAATAAGTGATGTTTATTTATTTATCCCATTTAGAATGAAATATTTGCTAAGTTTAATCCCACCAGACAGGAGTAAATTTAATTCACGAGTATTATATTTTTTAGTATATTTCAAAGTAGACACTTAACAAAAAAGCCTATAAGTTACGAAACATATAATTAATTGCGCTGAACACGCACATCCAGTAGTCTTAATAGTCGGTGTTCCAGTAAGAAAAGCTAATCATATGACGATGATTATTTGTCGTGCATAGCAACGGTCTTGTTTTACGATCAATATATTGGCATTCCAACCGTTAACCGCCAAGCCCGAAACACATCAGCAAAGCTTAATACAGCCTTAACATTCAATCACCTTGTTCCCATGGGGGTACAGGTTTGATGAAGTCCTATTTCGCCGCTTATGCTGAAATAGATAAAATTAACGAAAGACGAACGTACCAATTTTCCAGCTTCTACAAAATTAACGAACATAATTTGTCGCCGTGAGCAGAAATTGATTCGAATATTCTAAATTGTTCCCCTAAGTATTTCAAACAAAATATCAAGATTTAAGTGATCCTTCGTGTGTAGTATTCTTAGAAAATCAATTTTTGTAAATAGATATTTTATTACAAACATGTTTAATACCTTTGATGTCACTTCTGATGATAACGAGACGGTTTTTACTAATTTTGGTACACAATATGGGCATACCCAATTAGTATCGCTCGCATATTAAATCCGATAGACACTCTGAAGTTACAGGGATCCGAAAAACGATCCATTCCTATTGTTGATTTTAGAAAATACTGTGTTATGTATAATAAAATATACGAAACATAATGAAACCTTCGACAAAATGAATTTGAACCCTTCGAACCCTAGATTACTGTGTTCATTTTGTGATTACTGTCAGCCTCAATTTAGGAAAAAAAATATTTGGTTAACCCTTTAATCATGGGAGTCATCAATAAATGATTTGGCAATATAATATTGAAATGTATAACAATAAGAGATGTTATATATCGTTCCAGTTACTGATATCATTAATAAAGATTAATATTTGAGCCGAAAAATAAATTTATCCCCGTAGTTAAACGGCGAAAACATTTAGAAATTGATATTAAACATCTCCAAAAAAATACAAGAAATACGTTCTTATCATGTTGTTTTATTGCGATTTTTTTATGAAGTATCGCAATACTTATTACTTCGTATAAAATATGAAAAAGCAAACATAATGTAATTCATGATGATTGACAGCTTGAATTACCAGAGAGAATTTCACAATGTTTATAACTTGATTTCCTTTATTTAAAATAATAAAATGAATAATTTTAAGTTCTCGTTTAGATTTGCATTTTAATATCCTCTCTATCAAAACAGAAACATTGCCAATAAAACGTCCAGTGTAGGAGACTGCAAATATTTAAAATATGTGTGCATAGGTATACCGATTTTGTTTACATTGGATCAATCATCCATCAAGTCCTAAATTATGTAATAAATATCAATGCATACATTTGATATAGTAGTAAATTCGCAATTTCAATGTGCTCAAATTTAGTTTCATCAATAAAATAGCTTTCTACATGACATTGATTTGTTTTTCTGACCTATATCGTCAGAGAATAGAATTTCTTTTCAAAATTGTTATTTTCTTGATAGTAATGATAGTGCATTTAAATTACCAATATTTTATCATAATAAATCACTAAAAGGTGTCTATAATTACATAAGAGTCAAACGCTTTATCAATATAGTACAGTTTTGTGTTGCTATAATCACGTGATAACGAAAGCATTAAAACAAGATGGAGCATAGTTAACCGAGAGCATCATTAAATTTAAATAATTAATACTAAAACGTGACCGCGGTTTCGTATGCTTTTACACTTTTTTGTAGATGTTCCTTACTTGTCGTTATGAAATCACACGAACGTCATTATTAATTTACACTGAAAGCGCAAACTCTCCTTATAAATAATCGCATTTTTAATTAAGTACACATACTTTCATTTCCATGTCAAAGAAAATGTTACTAATATCATTCAAAGCAATAATACCACTATATATTTATAACAATTTTTGCAATTTAATTATTTCTTCTTCGTGATACTTATAAATACATTAAGCATATGGCTTAGAAATATATAAAATGAAAGACACAAATTTCGTCGGTACAAAATAGGCATCGATAAAAATCAGATGAACTGATGTAAAATGAATATAAATCCAATCGTTTCTAGAAACGCATATATTGTTTATTGAAGAGAAAAACTATTATGTTTCCATATGTATTATTTCAGTATTACAAGTAAATTGAAACGAAATATAATATATATATATATATATATATATATATATATATATATATATATATATATATATATATATATATATATATATATATATATGAAATTTTTGCTCTCTCAAATGAAAAATTCTTTGTCTTGTTCATCTTTTATTGTTTTGTGGATGAGTGTATAATAACTAGGTCAGCAATAGATGTGTGTCGACCCCCAAACTTATTTTGTTTCCGTGATTGCGTTGCACTAATTGTTTAAAATATTTCAATCAAAATTTCTCAAATAATACACTTAACTTAATCAGTTCAATTTTTCAATTAAACTTGGGATTTTAACGATTTATTATCTTACTGCTCGCTCGAAAACTTCAAAGGATATTTTAAACTTGTCTTTGTAATTCTTTGTAATTTCTTCACCGACGACGTGACATTTCAAACATTCTTTGTTTATTCTACCTGAGACGATAAAAGATCATTCTTTGTTTGATTTACCATATTCGGATCTTTGACTCACGTTTGGATATATATTTATATATATATATATGTATGTGTATGTGCAATTAGAAAATGTTGAATGTCTAATGACGTTAGCGAATATAGTAAACTTTTGATGTAAATCAATTACAACTGACAAGCGAGCCTTTGAATTTAAATATACAGCTTTTTAACACGCAAACACGGATGTATATATGAGTAATTTAGAGAGCCGCAGACATAACTGAATCATAAATTAAATCATACGTTTGTATTTATGTATATATGATTTCAAAAATAGTTATTTTTTTTAAAATCTAGATGTACCATGCGTTGCAAACTCAACTAATTTTCTGACATAATTTAAAAACATTATTTGATTGAATTAACAAGTGCACTTAATCAGAAAATGGTAACGTGGTAACGATTTAAATCTGGATAAAATGGATCGCTTTACAAGCGTAAGCGGTTGTGGTAGCGAAATAGCAAATGCAATTTTACTCAACACTTGGCACACTGCAAATAACATTCACATTCAATGAACTTCAATCAAACTTTCAACACAACGTACACATCATTTAATTTTCAATACTATACTGATTTACTGATTTCGGTACAATAGAAATTTATTTCCTACATGCAAATATGTATGTTGAAATCGAAAGACTATACTATTTTGAATGAATCACGTCTCAAAATTATTTAAACTTTTTTAAACTAGTTTACGTCTTCTAGGTCTCTCTCGATACAAGTTAAAGAAAAGTTGGTTGCTATAAATAATTTTACGATTCCTTACAAATTTGGCTTGAACAGATTTTAAATTTACTGGAAATTAGTTAAGACTTTCCAAAGCTTGCTAATTCAAATCTCTATGATGGTTGATAATTATTCAAAGGTTTCGAATTTAATTATTTTGATTTGATCATTTGCTTAAAGATTGCACTGTTAGGAGAAACATGACTTTGTAATATTCTTTAGATTATCTTAAATAATTTCCGCTTGTTTGTCACACTGATTTATAACTAAAATAAATATTAATTTTTTCTTTGATTGTACACGATTTTGTTAAAACATGAAAAGGTACTCTTGTTGTATGGCCTTTTGAAATTCAGGCGAACAGGAAATTGATTTTTGATATTTATATACAAAACTGTTTTCTTGACTTTCAATATCAAATTTCAATTTTCCTTTTGTGGTTATTTGAAATAAAAATCATCGAAAACACATATACCTACGTCATTTCCTAAAATTAAATCCCCAAAACGTGTATTTTAACTCAAGGTTGATTTTCTTTATGATTAAAATAGGAGCCGATCTCAAACAATAGGGGCACGCTCAACATATTAATATATGTTTGTCCCCTCAGTAATTTATACTTTAAATATTACGAAAATCAATCTATTATACAAATTTTAAATTTGTGCTTTTAGATTCAAAAATTAAATATTTTTAAAAGTATGTTTTTAACTCCGGGTCTAGAAAAAATCCTAAATAGATACATTTAAAAATGTTTTAGTACGTATGAAAAATTTCAGAATTCTATTTTTAAAATTTGAGAGTGGTAAAATGTGGAAGCCGCTCCAGTACTGTTGCTGGACAAAAAAAGGTGTGGTCCAACACCTTTAAATATTTTTAGTATAAATGCAAATATTCGGGGCTCTAGGGCCTGCCAATAATGGTACTTTTTGACAATAATAAAATTTATGAATTTGAATGTTTGCTCAAGTGAAATTCTGGACGATGTGGTTCTGTTATATGAATTTCGTGTATTCGAAGTATTCAAAGTGGTGTATCTGCGTAAATAGTGCTTTTGTGCTCAGGAAAAACACTATACGGTGTTTATTTTTTTTATACGAATGTATTATTTAATCTGGTTTAGTGTAACACGACTTGCAACAAAACTCCATGAATAATTCTTATTTATAGCGCTGCTCCCACTAATTTAATTCTCAATTTTACGAGTGTATTTCGAATAACATGAAATTGCGCTACAATTTGTAATTACGGTATGGTTTTCGTATGCTATTATATATATATGGAAATATAACACAAAACCTTTTGAATAAACAATTAATGATAATGTACTACCTAGTTTGGTTAGGTTTTTGTTTGATTATGGTCCAAAATGCTTTTGAAAAATATATTATTAATCTTTTTTTGCAGAATAATAACACTATCATATAAGTATTGTTTGTTTTGAAGAGATTTTTGATCGTGTGCGCTACGGAATAATAGCATCAATTTATCATAGAGCAAAAATTACACCTATTATATACATAGTCCCTGAGGTTATGGAATATCCAATGTTTCCAAGTGATTTATTCATACTCTCTCGGTCACTAGAGTTGTGTTGTGCGGCCCGAGTACAAGATTACGCGATAACTCGATTCACGCAATAGAGCGACGTTGTGCGGGGTCAAGGATGCTTATATATATATATATATTGTGCTGTTCATCCTTTGCGGTCGCTAAGCAAACACCTTAGAAATACAATCACATTTCTGCGGTTTACATTGTGGGTATGCTTGAAAATAAACAATAATATAACGAAACCACATTTAGAAACAATTGATGTTCTCTATCCAACAATGTTTCATATTTTTATTTTAAAAACGGATTATATGAAGACTATGCCAGCTTGATGCGTTCTTATGAAAGCCGACGGCTTATAGCCGGGGTGCTTATGTTAGATTTACAGTTTTCATAAATATTTTAATAATAAATTTCTCTGTCATGACAACGAACGTTGATAAAATATGTTGAAATGGATTTTTCTTAACAGTGTGCTTGAAATTCAGTGAAAAATTCCAATTGTAGAATTTAATTGAATGTTCACGTTGGCAAAAGATTGAGGAACGAAGAGGATTCTATAAATTAATATCAGTTCAATTTGAGAAAATTCAATCTACCCGACGACTTCAAAAGAAGACTAATCTTTTTCCAAGCGAATAATATCCGAGCGATAGGAAGTTCACGCTTTTATCTTTTAAAATGTTAATAATGATTAATTTCATACTTTTAATTAAAAATTTACTTTAAAAAAATTCCGACGACCATAAAACTTTATATATAAAAAATCGATTTTCTTTCGCGATAAAAGAAAATTATGGCCTTTAAAATACCGGATCTACATTAAATTAAATCTAATCTAACAACTAATATGTTAATTTATTTCACCGAAATAATAATATTCAATTATACCAATTTATTCACTGTTCTTTGATTCATTGCAGAAAACATATTTATTTACCGCATATCAATTTAATTAATGCAGTCAAATATATATTTGACCGTAATTCAATTATTTTATTGCAAGTACACGAACTATAATATTGATAATAATAAATTTTTGTTAGCGTAGCAACATTGTGTATACAATTTTCAATATGTAATAACTTTATGAATGCTTCTTCAAACTAGCTAATAAAACCTTCAGCATTATTACAGTACCAACAGCTGTGTACGAATAGTTTCAGGCAGTGCTGACGCTAATAGGACAGGAAGAATGAGAGAAGGAACACTGTTACAAGCCGGATTCGTAACTTGTGAGATAGATGTCATTGTTACGTCTCGATTACCCTTGGGCTTCAATTGTTGATATCTGCCTTTGTCGACGAAATAAGATCCCACCCATTGTTACGAGGTCTGACAATGGCTAAATTCAACTTGTTAAATCTGATGACCAAGCGTATGGCTGACGTAATCGAAAACGAAAGACTTATGGTAAGCTACTGCGGATATTATTTTTCTAAACGAAAATATTTTTTATTTTCTCCCTAAAGAATCTAATTAAAATATATTAGTATCAATATTTAGCGCACTACAGGTGAAGCAGCGTTTATGTAGTAAACTGGAATGCATATCCGGAGTAGCTGGTAGCGCTCGGGAGTTTACCGGAAATTACTGTCGTTTAATTCAACCACACACACACACATTACTAAACGGTTACTAGAGAAACACGTGGAGACCACACCAAATTTGAAGCTTTACATGCTTTATTGAATAAGCAGACAAACTGTTACGGTACCAGTACAAGAAAATAAATATTTTTCACCACATAGAGTGGCGTCAGAGATTATTGTATCTAATCGATAAATCAAATATTCTTAAAGTTGTGTTTGAAGTGAGATGAAAACTTTAGAAACTGTAGTTTGATGTTGAAGCTCACTGCTCTTATTCGGGGCAGAGATTGCGTGTTCATGCGGCTCCTTTGTGGCATTTCATCAACTTTGTAAACTTATCCCAGTAAGTATTTTTTTTGATACGAACTTAAACTCTCAGAATATAGGTTAAACAAGCGTTAGTGGAACGCGCCACGGAGGTAGTTCATATGAACTAAATTATTATTAAGGAAACATGTTCAAAACCAGAAGATGAATTATTAAACTTTCCTAAGATGTAACTGTCGAGTTTAATATTAATCAAAAAATATTTCATATAAGAAATAAAAATAAAACATACTAGACAAACGAACATGTTTCAATTGTCTTTCGTGAATTGAATTTCGACATTTTGAAAGTTTCGCAGTGGAGTTAAAAGTTAAAACACTATTTTCTTAAAAGAAGCGAACTATTCAGTTAACTAACCAACCATACAGTGTAGGACTCTTGGGTATAGTAAAAACTCTTTTTTGTTATTTGAAAACTTTTTTCTCGAATATCAGCTACTCGGCGCAACCCTTCAATTACCATTAAATTGAATATACACCTACACATTTATATTTTACATATAGGTTATTATTTAATTCGTATTTATTAATAAATTTGTTTATTATTTAAAATTAAAATTTCGCAATACACCCACATATCTCTAACACAAACTAGTATTATAATTACGCGAACAAACCAACTTATAAATATACATACATCCCATCAAATAGAGTGGCAGAACACCCTTTCCATGAATTTATATCTATTCAATTCTATCTTGACAAAATTCTTTCTTAAAAATATAAATTATATTACTGTAAGCGTAATAATTTAAATCCTGTCCCATTCGAAGTATATAGATACACCTGATAAATAGCGTATATAGAATATAAGGGATGAACATTCCAAAGATGTTACAGAATAAAACTAACATTTATCAAATGCAAAATATGGCAAACTCCTACGCAGCACTTGAATAAAGAAATGTGCATAACCAAGTCACTGAATAATGCTCCGGAGCATTAGTTGAAAGTTCATTTTATTATCTTTCTCACTTCGCACAGATTTAGCAGCGTCTGCACAGCTGCCGTAGATAGAAACATTTCCTAATTTAAATGATTCGTGCAGTCAAGTTGCTCAGTGCTTCACTAAATATAACAATATTTCCATTTAAATATGTTAGAGATTGAAACAGCTCTTTTCATTAATTATATATGCGCCATCCACAATTTTCGTTACTGACACAGACCATTCCAAAAGTCTCAGCAACGTAAGCATTTTAGGTTTATTAGGTTTATTTAAAATTTGTACTCAGAATTTTTTTTAAATGATGTAATAAATGATAAAACTTTACTATAAGGGCACTGATTGTCAGAAATGACAAAGGTCTTTTGATAATGGTCTAGCGATTGAAGCACATTGTGACCACAACAAATATTAGGAGCCGATAAAGAAAATAATATCAATAAAATGACAAACATTTGTGAATGAAGATTGTGAATTGTTTCTTAATTTGGTTTGTGATGTAAGAATCTTTAAATTCACATAATAACAGGTGTTAGAATGATTAATAAGTCCGCTAAACGGATGTCTGGTTATGAAGGAAAATAATATCAATAAAATGACCTAAAAATTAGCGAATGAAGAAGGAGATTGTGAAATGTTTCTTAATTAGGTTTGTGTAGTAAGAACCTTTAAATTTGCATGATAACGGGTGTTAGAATTATAAATAAGTCCGCTAAACGGATGACTGGTCCTTGTTGAATATTTCAAAAACTTGTCATGCTGTATACCATGTAGTACCTGTATAGATATAGCGTGTTTTCTTTCTACACAACAACGAACCATTCAGTCATGATTTGTGGTTTCACATATCATTACTAAGTCCACGCGAAATATTTGTGTGCTCTGCCGCACTAGTGATTTCGCTCGGTAATGATCTCGCTTTGGTATTCATGAAAGCATCCTAACCTAACCTAACAGAATTGAACGCTTCACTAGTTTGTCACACCCAGTAAACAATCCACTAGATTTAATCATAGCGCTTAAAATTATGCATATTGATTATGCGTGACAAAATTGAGAAGGTAATAGACATGGATTAAATTATCCTTGATAAGTTACTACAAATTGAACGGTAGTTTCTGCTAAGTATATCACCATAAGCAGAAGCACCGTTTTACGTATTAGACATAAAATAGGAATTCATGAAATAAGTAGTGTAATATTAAATATTATCGAATAGAATCTTTAGTTGTGTTTGTTTGTCTCATAAATATAAAAGAATGCATTTTATGCATGCAATAACATTTTTAATGAGAAAAACAAAATGGCGCGTCAGGAAACAAGTATTTTAAAAATCTAGAATAATCAGCGCTGTTTGGTGTATACATTTTTTGTTTGTCGACATAATTTTCAGGTTATCTAATTTTCAGGTATGCACCGTTTTCAGAAGAGTTCGCATGAAATGGTATACTCCGTATAAACTACATTGTCGTGATAAAAACGCACTCAGGAATGTTCTTTGTTCTCTTAATTGCAGATGGCGACACTAGACACAAGCGCATTTATCTTTGTAATTAACAAACCTTTGTTATGGCAAACGAGCAAAAACGGCCCCCTGAATAATGTTTACACGCTTGAGAAAAACATTTTTGCCTTAAATAAAAATTTGGATTTCGTAACTAATGCATGACAACTACATATGTTCTGGTGTCAAACAGAAGTTATTTGTAAAACAAACTGGCTCATGCGGTTAGCATGCGCACAGAACGGAATAATGACTGTGCGCAACCAACCACTCGCGATAAATAAGTGCGTGATTGGTCAAGTGTAAAGCAGCTAAATTTAAAGTATTTAGGGATGTAACGTATAGTACTTTCGTCGAGTAACCGAATATTTAGTGGAGCTTTGAGGCAAATAATTGTGCTTAATTTAATGCTGTACTCGCCTAAGCTAGTCGGAAAACATATTTGATTGTTTCATGTATGATGTAGTGTATTTGGAGCACAGTTGAGCTCTTTTAAAAAGAGTTTTGTTTATTTTTTGTAAATAAATATCACAATCTTTATTATTATTATTATATCCCTAGCTGGTGTTTTATAAAATAAATGACTGCTGACAAATTGTAATAACTTTTTCTCTTTTAAAATTTATATTTGTGGTCCACTTTATTAAATATTAAAAAATGCAATTATTACCCGAAATTTTATATTTGTTGCAACTCTAAAAATAACTCATGCATATATAATTTTTTACTTTACGCCATTGCAGTATTTCAATACTTTGCTCGACTAAAATGTTCAGTGATAAACCAATCTTTAGTATATAAAATTTAGTCGCTAGTCACGTTTTTAGTCTTGGAGAATACTTCAATGTGTAAACATATAATTGAATTTACAACCGTCGTGTCACAAACCCTTCTTATTTCCTTCGTCTTCTGGCGTAGTCAGATTCCGGATATGTATAATTACACAAGTTCCGGTTTTATAGGTTTTATAAACCTGCCTGGAAGACACTTCATCCTTTATTTACATAGCAACACCGCGTTTCATTTATAACGGTGTTTACAGCTTTGTCTCGCAAGTGAAGACACTGTAAATATTAACAACTAAGCTCTGCGACTTTTATTCCTTTAATTGTTTACTTTTTTATATTCTTACACATATATAACAGAAAAGTTGATGCACATGCTTCTGTTTATACAGCGAAGCTAACTTGGCTCAGCTTATTCGAACGTTCTTCATTCACATTCGTGTTAGGTTCGTTTCGGTTAGCGTTAAGGTTACATAAAATTGTCTATTTCTGTATTTAATTTTTAATATTTACTATATAGAGAAAAATATTGATCCAAATTACAATTTATTACATTTGTTAATAGTTACAACATAAATTCCAGAAAAATGGGAGAACATTCTCAAAATTCTTTTTACACAATTAAATCCCTAAACAATATATTAAATATATTTTGTGTGTTTATCACAGTTGTCTTTTTATGAGAGGAGTGCGTATCTATGTTTAGAGTAGACAAAATACAATTTCTCAATGAAATAACTCAGTTGTGGTGGACTTACTTTATAGGTAGGAAATGATGAAATAAAAAATGTTTTATTTCCGTGACGTAATTTATTTTAGATGCGAAAATTATTTCGCATCTGACGTTGAGATAATGTCTTACCTATAAAGAATGTCATTAAAGATAATCATTTAGTAATTATAATGAAATTAAATAGAATTTCGTAGCTTAAATGGATACCATGATTACCTTTCACAATGCTAAAGCTAAGGTGAGATGGGCTATAAAGTAGTACATTTAAGATGAAATAAAGATAAGTGTTGCTTACCAAAACATAGACGGCGAATGGCATGACGACGACGGCAACAAGCAAATCGGCGAGTGCGAGACTTACGATGAAATAGTTTGTGACAGTCTGCAGGGTCCTTTCCCGATAAACACTTAAAATTACGAGTACATTACCGAACAGGGTGAATATCGGAAACAAAACTAGCACAAGTGCCCAGTAATTATAAATGTTGCCATGAGCAACAATCGTTTGATTGTAGCATGTACTGTTTAACGTATCGTTTACAATAAAACTGCAATTCGGAAATTGCAGATCGTAAATGTTCCGATTTTCTCCACTATAATTCCCGGATAGATTCAAATGACTAAAATACTGGTCGATATCTTCAAACAGCAACAGAAGATTCTCTTTTGATTTGTTGATGGTCGCATTATTTAGTATTTCATTTCCACTAGTATTGACGTCTTCGAGCTGCTGGTTCCACTGCGTTTCATCTTCTGATGTCGATGTTTCATTGTACCAAAACCCTATATCATCCGATCCAGTTTGGTTAGCCATCATCGTCGTATTTGATATTATAAATATCACTTTATTTCCTTCATGGATATGATTTTAGTTTAAAGTTAGTTATACAATTTAGAATTGTTTCATGCTCCACGAATATTTAACACTTTAAATAAAGTGGTGCATTCGATAGAAGTCATTTAGCGGTCCCACGTGGGTGCTCACTACCTTTCAGTAATCACATAGATTATTAGTTAGTTTATGTTTACTATATTTTCTATTCCGGTGTCAGACGCATCCACGACATCCGGTCGGAATATATGAACTCTCTAAGGAAACTCATGGTGATGTTATACCGTTTGAGTTTGACACGTACTGTAAAAGTTTGATGAGTTAAAAGCTTAGATAAACTTTGGTGGCGTCACTTACATTTATAATCAGTTTCAAAGCACAATACACTTAATTGGAGACTAGAGTTCTGTTACACGCACTGAGAACGAAAATCTGTTTTAGTTATTGTTTGTAGAAAACACATATTAATAATTATGATTAGTATAAAGAAATGTGTTTTATATTTGAATATAAAAGAATAGAAATAAGTATTCACTAGAGTAAAGAATCGGTAGAGTAGAGATTGTTTTGCAGACTCGTATGTTAGGTATATAAAATATCATTTAGGCGACATACGCAAAGCAATTGATGAGAGCTCCGGGAAAGCGTGTACACCTGACGAAGCGCGTGCTGATCATCTGCACCCTGCGCTTAGAGCTCGCGTCGGCGCCGCCTAGTCTCTGCAAAAGCTTCGGCCACGCATGCCCTATCAGCCTCTGTTTACTGCCATCACCGTCTGTATAATGTGCCGGTGTACGGTGTAGGGTGTACCCATGCCTGCCTACATAGTTAGCCATACTTCGCAGAAAAAAAATACGTTCACTGCGCTATCAAAAATTGTTTTACATAAACGAATAATGGCCCTATAGCTTTGCATAATCTACCTGCTAACTCAATTTATTTTTATTTACAAATATCTTTTGGCTAAGCGAAACAAAAGATTCGGTTTGTTTTACCAACACGAATTAAACCACCTTTAACTTTACAATAGTACATTTATTTTGATATTTGGTTATTATCTAATTTTCTCTTTGAAATATCTTATTTTTTAAATGTATATTAAATGTGATTAAAGCTTATAAATGCTTTAATTCAAAAGCAACTTACTCAGTGAAACAAAAGAGTGATTGTGTGTTTACGGATTATTTTTAAATTTATAAAACATTGTTGTGCGGATTTTCAGCTTATACGGAAATTACTTTCTATAGATCGAAAATTCATCATTTTTATAGATGTTCATACAAAAATATATTAAATTCAGTAATAAGACTTAAGTCCTTTTGTTTTAAATATTATGACTATCCGGTTTTCATATAACTGGTAAATTTAATTAAATGATATACATTTTGTCTTGTCACAGGAAACGACCAACATCTATACAAGTATTTGAGCAATATATATATATATATAAATATTCTGAATCAGGCACATGTGCAAAGAATATCTATCTATAATTCTATATGTAATTGGCATACAAACGATTACTTTGTAGATTTTCATCGGCGAACTAAAACGGATGCGACGTACTGCAGAGTATGCGCATTTGCAAAATTCATCTGATACAACACAATTGTCTCCATCTGTCGTTTCTGTGTTGCGAAACGTAGCAGAAAGTGAAGTATTCATTTAATACTTTGTCACCCCGCTATCTATTAAGATACTTTGTAACAACCTTCCTTTAGAGAATACACTCGAAGTTACACCGGTATATTAATGATAGCGTGTGGACAAGATGAATATTAAAATTGCGAGTGGAACTACTAGTTAATTTTCGAACGCATCCTTGAGTTAAATGTTAATTACAGGCGGTAAATTTAAAATGGATTGATAAGTTTTTATCTAAAGTTCAAAGATAATCAGAATAGGTCAAATATTAGTTCATTATAGAATAGATACTAGTCCACTTTGTCTATGCGACCATGAAAGTTATAGATATAAATAATTTAAGCAAACTAGAGTTTGTAAAAATATTTGAAAACATTGTAGAATGTTTTCCAAAAGCTGCAGATTATTTGTTCACTAAAATACCATTCAAAAATGAGAATCACCTCATTGAAGAAACACAAATATTTCTGGATGAACTTCCGTTAGCAGGTAAATGAATGACATTTCCAGTCAAATATAAATTAACTGTTTTAATTAAATTAAGAAAAAGAAACAATCCTTAAACTACATCCGGATTTGGCTGGGAAATTAGCGGATAAAGGTGAATTAACGTCGGAATCGACACAAGAGCAAAAAGCTGCTGGATTGGATAAACTATCATTGGAAAATAAAAAAGAACTGAACATGTTAAATGAACAGTAAGTTTATATTGGATGTAGAGTAGAAATATGGTAACTCGAATTAATTTTTAGGTATAAATCCAAATTTGGTTTTCCATTTGTAATTTGCGCACGTGAAAATAAAGCAGATACAATTCTAAAAGGATTGCGTTTGAGATTAGACGGTGATAAAAGCCAGGAATTGGTGACAGGAATCAATGAGGTGAAGAAAATATGTAAACTTCGTATAGAAGATATTATAAAAAATACATAAATGAGAAATCGTATTTTTATTAGGCGTAGAAAACCTATTTAACATATTTTTGAAATTTTATTAATTTTAAAGTAATGATAATTTACAGAATTCCTAAGGATCGCTCAACCATAGCATGAGGTTGACCAGCGATTTCTCTAAATTCGGAAAGATTTAAAAAGTCCTCGAATCCCATTTCAATGTCCTTTCCAGTTAAAACATCACTCATCACGTTGGACGACGGAAGAAATGGTAACCGTCCAATTTTACTAGCAGCTTTTAGTTCCATTGTCAATTTTAATGGAGCATGTAATCCTTGTGTGTTTCTCAAAATCGACATATTCATATGATCACGATTTTTGGTATACTAAATCAATTTCATCATTTGTTGTCGTTAAATATTTGACAAGTTACTTACGTTAACTTCTGTTGCCATCAATGGATGCGGTATTTCCAACGAAGATTTTACTGAAGTAAACCCATGTTTCATAACATCGGGTACGCCAAATGAACCCTCATGTAGATCGAAATTTTGAGCGCATTCTGGTTTCACTTTTACGGACGGTAGTGCAAAAGCCTGAAATAATTTCCATTCAATATAACCCTCGTTTTAAAAATGTGTTGTCATCCATTTAAACTACTGTATTAAATACTAAATTAAATATTTAATTCAATTTACACTCACCATGTTAGTCTAATAACGTCTTTGTTATTATATTTTTAAACGAGACTTATAAACTGAGAAATAGTATACACAAAAATGAAGTAGTACTATACACAAATCCGTTTGTCATTCACGGTGCGTTCGATAAGTTACATTCGACCGCACACGCTATGTAGCCCTAAGCGTTCGTTTATTCTCATTTAGACCCAGTGCGCACTAGCACTAACTTATTCCATAACTACAACATAAATTACTACTCTCTAGTGCAATACAAACGAACAGTTGGAGTAGTAATTTCATGCGCAGGTGGTTGTAATGTATCATTTTACTACGCATATACTGACAGTTCGTTGACAGATACAACGTACGATATTTCTTTTTGATACTATTAAAGTTGAGCATAAGGAAATCCTTATAGTGTATGCTTATAAATTAGTTTTATCAAAGGACCAACAATGGACGGTGAATTACCAAATGATTTTGAGCTTGTTGTTATCGGAACAGGTGAATATATAAAT
Organism: Nebria ingens riversi; assembly: GCA_018344505.1. Taxonomy (NCBI): domain Eukaryota; kingdom Metazoa; phylum Arthropoda; class Insecta; order Coleoptera; family Carabidae; genus Nebria; species Nebria ingens. The sequence continues at coordinate 57,093 of JADQWA010000545.1, forward strand.
ATTAATACTAAAGATAAAATATTAATTCGTGTTCTGCGTTAAAGGAATGATCGAATCAATTATTGCAGCTGCAGCTAGTAGAATTGGTAAAACTGTTTTACACGTTGATAGGTAGTAGTTTATTGAATAAATGTTCATTTATAAAATATTAATTCATTTGTTGCGTTTACTAGTAATGATTTTTATGGTGGTTCCTGGGCGTCATTTAATTTAGAAGGAATTGATAAATATATTATAAATCCACAAGTGTCTTCTAACGTTACTGTTGAAAATCTATCAGATAAACTGAAGGAAGGGGAGACGTTTTTAGATATAGGAAATAATTTATTTGGAATATCGAATGTATCACATAACTGGTATTTTCCAAAGTAAGTTAAAAGATACTGCTAAAGTATTACACAATTGATATTTATTTAAATATTAAGGGATACTTTAAAATCAACTGAGTTACAAAAGCCTGATTCGAATGTTGTTAATGAAGAAAATCAGGAAACAAATGAAGAAAATAAAAGTGAAACACTTGAAGAGAATACGGATTGGACCCAAGAGAAATTTTTGAAAAATTCTAGAAAATTTAATTTAGATTTGGCCCCAAAGGTGCTTGTATTAAAAAAATCTTTTAAACTAAACTGAAGCTGTAGTATTTTTAGTTGCAATTTGCACGCGGTGATTTTGTTGAATTATTAATTTCATCAAATATTGCTCGATATTCGGAATACCGAAGTGTAAGTAGAGTATTGACATGGCAAAACAAACAGTTGGAAGTCGTGCCGTGTTCCAGATCAGATGTGTTTTCGAATACGCGTGTTTCAGTTGTTGAAAAGCGAATGCTTATGAAATTATTATCTACGTGTATGGATGGGGATGAATCACAATTTCATGGTATGAATGAATGTAATTTGTTTAAAATTGAAATAATAATTGCAATAAAGAAAATTAAGTGTTTTTGATTTATTTAAAAAAAACTATTTTAGACTATCAGAATAAAACATTTCAAACGTATTTAAAAGATAAAAAAATGACTCCGAATTTAATACACTATGTGTTGTACGCGATTTCAATGTCGACGGATAAAACTTCATGTTTTGAAGGTGTCGAAAATACGAAACGATTTTTGAGTAGTCTTGGTAGGTTTGGCAAAACTCCATTTTTATACTCAATGTATGGAAGTGGTGAATTACCACAAGCGTTTTGCAGGTATAGATAATTCGAAGTGTAATTTTGTATATTGTAGTTATATTTGTTATTTTTTAAAAGATTATGTGCAGTTTTTGGAGGAACATATTGTTTAAATCGCCCAGTAAATTCATTGATTATCGACTCTGATGCTAAGTGTTCAAGTATTATATGCGGAAATCAACGAATTAATGCGACACATTTTGTAATATCAATTGAGAAAATTCCTGAAAAGTACACAACTTCATGGAAAACTGAAGCGATTTCGCGGGCTATTTTCATTACGGATAAGCAAGTTTTCAATTATTTTCTTTAGAGAACAATTGCAATATAATTTATTTGCAGATCAATTTTACCGTCAGAGAAAGAAAACTTAACTTTACTACTATTTCCACCAGAAGATGGAAAGAATTCTGTGACTATTATTGAACTTGGTCCAGCTACTGGAACTTGTCCACCAGATTTATGTAACTTATTACATTCTAGTTTAATAATTTATATATATATATATATATATATATATATATATATATATATATATATATATATATATATATATATTTTGTTTAAACTTTAGGTGTTGTGCATATGTATTGTAAACAAGTGACGACGGATCCAAAAAAAGATTTGAGCATTGTGTAAATAAATTACTTACATTAGATGATTCAAAATCAACCGAATTACCAAGGGTGCTATGGTCTATGTACTACACGGTTCGGAACACATCTGATTGTGACTCCGCCAAGGAATTGCCTGAAAATATGTATCCTTGTCCTGGACCAGATCTAGATCTAGATTATGACGAATCTGTTAAAAAAGTATTTAAAATTAAACATAAACAACTAGAATCACAATTTCATTATTAAAAGTTCTATATAGGAATTAATTTAGAATAGTGTTTTAAATTGCATAATTAATTCTAGTGATTTAGCTAATACAAATAATTCTAGGCTAAAGATACCTTCATGAAAATGTATCCAGACTGTGAATTCCTACCACGGGCACCTGATCCAGAAGAAATAATCTTATGCGATGATGATGAATCAAAAGAAACTCTTCCAACAACTGACGAAATTTTAGACGACTCAGACACTAATAAAGTATCAGAAAACTTAATAATAAGCCCAAACGAACAATTACAAAATGAATCAAACGACTTAAAAGACGAAACCAACATTACTAGTCAATAAATTGTATTAAAAAAAATTAAATATTACATATTTAATAAATGAAAGTATATATACAATTTTATTTAAAAATAAATTGTAAATGTATTTTATTCCTAAGTAAATAAATTCATGAGGCTATATCTAACAATTTAGACAGTGATGTTGGTAACCATGTAGAACCAGTTTGGTTAACAAAAACGACGTTTCTATCAATGTAGCATTGTGTATTCGTTCCAATTCGATAAATTTGTTTTGCTTCATGACATCGATTAGGAATTGGCACAAATAATATGCCGCGTTCTTCGCATCTTTTAGCAATTAAATCTTTGAAACCCGTCGGAACATTTGTGACCGACCGTAAAGCTTCAGCCATACTCTGAAAATATATATTTGAAACACTTCCTAATATAGTAATATACTTAAATTACCTCTATCCTCGGAGGTGGTGGCGGCGGTGGAAGGTTTTCCATATTAGTTAAGTACGATACTGATTCTAAAGCTCCTGGTTGTTGACCTGAACTTACAGCTCTATTCATCATTTCAAGAGCTTTATGGAAATGATCTAAACATAAATTCAATTTGTATCAAATCTGTTTTAATTATCATTTGTTTTTTAGTACCTTTAATACTTGGTTGTGCTAGTAATGGTTCGGATAACATTCGTTTCAACCAGAATACCATTCGGTGACTTGCGCATAATCTGGATTGTGATTCAACCATAACGCAAGTGTTTGTAACCATCGTGGAAAGAAACATTTGTCTAATAGGTGTGTCATTGTTACAATATTTATTAAGTCTGTCCAATCCATCACCCAATTCCATGAATCTATAAATATATATAAATAGTTATTGCGAGAAACAAAACTTGATTATACTCATATGCCATACCTAAATGTTGTTGGTGTGGGTTGATAACGAAAGATTGCATACATACATGCAGTTTAGGAACGATGTGTTTGTGTAAAAATGCCGCAAACACTCCATCCGGTAATGCAGGTTGCCATGGTTTTAGCATAAGTTTTGCTGAACGATCAGATGGATGCCAGTTTGCTAACGCGGCACCTAATTTCTCTTGGATTAATGGGAATATTGTGGTATGGATTCTTGAACCTTTGAATCATTTTAACTATTTATCATCTAATTCATACACTCTTATAGGAGTATTTTACCTAGTAGAGGAATCCAGGGATGGATCCAAATATGAATAGGGGTTGTATCAGTTAGTGGGTTCCAAATAGAAACTTCAGCGTTTAATCGTGGTAATATTAATTGGTCTATGATGTTATCCATGATCCATGGTGGTAGTAATGGTATCCAATGTTCTAGAACATCTATTAATGGGTTACAATCACGTGCATTCCAAATTCTAAAAAAATTATTATGATTATAGACTTTGGATAAAATCTAAAAAAAAAAAATAGTAGTCATATTTTAACAAATAGAGACTCACCCAACAACACCTCTCATTACAGGTACCCAAGTATTCCAAACTAAACTATCATAAGGTTGTATATTCGTATTATTAGCTTCCAAAATACCGCGATGTTTAGGTTTATCTAAAATATCTTTCCATTGCACAAATATATCCATATATTGTTTAGGCGCAGTTAACGGTGACCAACTAGCTAAAGCTGAAGTTACTAATGGTCCAACTAAACCAGGTGCTAATTCACCTAATTCGTACAAAGAATATTCTTCAAAATGTTTATCCTAAAAGAAAATAATTATAAACTTGTTTAACTATATAAGTATAATTTATTCAATTTTACTTGTAATTCTCTGAATGTTTGCGCAACTTGACCCAAAGATAATCCTTGTGATTCATCCATAAGTTTATTAACAGTGTCTAATACGTTGTCTAGAATATCAATATACTCTTCTTCCTTTTTCAAAACGTTTTTTAATTGTGATTCTTCTTGATTCAAAGCTACAATCCGATCTTGACAATGTCGAGTGTTTTTATCGCACATAATAATATGCTGGAAACAAATTTTATTTTTTATTTAAATTTATTAAAACAATGTTTGACATACTTCTTCACACATGTCGACAAGCAAGTCTAAATTATGCTGAATTTCAGGCAATGCAAAGTTCGCGCATTGTTTATGAATAACATCTTCAAACAGTTCTACACCTGGTGGAGCTTTTGGGCCGCTTAAAGCATGATAGCCACTCAATACACGTTGTTGTGGGCCGGTCATGTCAATTACTTTAACTTTACTCAATTCGCTATGAAAATAAAATTCGTTTTACATTTATTTTAGACTTAAATGTATGTGTTTACCTTAAAATAGATGTATTTCGTAAAAATCCAGGTCGTTTTCCTTTTTCAATAACATCATCAACACTACGATAATAATACCGCATTTTCTTTTTATCTATACGGTTTTTATCACCTTTCTTCCATTTCCCTTCTTCATCTGATTCTGGTTCATTTTGTCCTTCTTTTATAATCTAAGAAAGTAGAAAATATTAAAAATCCTTAGACAAATAAATGGATATATACTTTCTGATCAGCAATACTAGCTGGTTTTTCGGGTCCATATGCACCAATTGCACCTCTACCTTTTCGTAGATGAGCCTCGACAGGAGCATTTATACCTTGTAGATCTTTACCCAAACCTTTACCAGGTTGGTAACCCATTTGTAGCAGCAATTTAGCGCCGATTCCTTTCGTATGTTTTTCCCAATTGCCTACACCTTGTTTTGTCAAAGCTGGATTCCTTGCTGCTCTTTGTTTGCGCAAACCAGCAATATCACCAGTTATTTCAGTTACTGTTGATTGCTGGCTTTGTTTTTTACCAAAACCTGCTCGTGGCCCATCACTATCGGATTCACTTGAACTATTTTTCATAAATTTTTTTTTATGCTTTATCTAGGACGCGAAATCAATTAAAAAAAATAGTTTTGAAAATAATTTTTTTAAATGCTTCCCCTATAGTAATTCCCACCTCTTAGGTGCTTACCATTATCATCAGATTTTTCAGATTCAGCATCACTCTCAGTTTTTTGTCCTTTCTTTTTTCCAGCTTGTTGTACACCGCCAGCAACAAATCCAATGGGGGCAGAATAATCTTTTGGTTTTCGGATATGTTTCTTTGAAGACCCTTGCCTATTGTCGTCATTATCACTATCATCCGCCCAAATACCTACAATTTAACAATAAAAAAATTTCAAATCTCTAACAATATTATAGTAATGTACCATATATTTGTTGCTGTTTTGTAAGATTTCGCCGAGGTCGAAACATATTAAACTCATTTTCCAAATCATAATCGGTGATTTCAAACTTTTCTACTTCGTCCTCTGACATTTTGTAACAAATATATTTAGTTTCTAAATGAAATATTTTCTGGATAAACACAAATAGTGAGGTTAGCCTTAAATAATGGGAAGAAGTGATGCTAGGGCGCATGCGTGCATATTTTTTTATGTTGTATGGGTACTATGGGTTGCATACATTTTATAAAAGTATATATTTTGCTAAATCAAACTCCACAATGCTTATTATAAGCTTATATATATTATTTATTAATGCTAAAGATGTCTATTTTTATTGTGTATAATTTTCTTAAGCCGATGTATGATCGAATTTAATTGTATATCTTATATAATATTGTTTATTATCTTAATTTCGTTATATAAACGATGTAACTTTAAAATCATAAAATGAGATCTGATCAACGTGTTTTATAATTAATAAATAAGTGTATGCTTGATTATTATAAATTCTTGTTTGATCGGGAAACGGTAGCTACGAGTCAAAAGCTGCAGTTCCAGTTCCAGACAGTCGTGTTCCGGGTTTCGTCGAGTAATGTAGTGACAGCTGAATACCTCTTTAGTTTGCGAAAGATTTCGGAAAATATATACCAAAATTGTAAAATTAATTCAGGGCTATTTAAACACTAAATTGCTTCCATTTTATATGAAATAGACAATTTTAAAGTTAATATATATAAATAATATTTTATTATTATTATTAGTTTTAATACTAGAGACATATCGGTAAGGTGTGATATTAATAACAAAGTTTTTGTGTACAATTTTTCGAAAATCGATAAAAAGAGTTGAACGGCCCGTGTGCTAGAATATTGTATCGTGACTTTTTTCGTAAAATAACGCGAGTGTTTCGAATAATTAACAAGTGAATATATTGGTTGTTGGTGTTCTGGTCGGTGCAGCAATTTTTTCTGGATAACAAGCGACCTTAAACAGTCTCTCTGGAGAAGTTACGAAAACATTCAAGATCAATCGCTGCAAAGCGCGGACGGAAAGTCAAAGTAAGTGATAATTTGCTTAATTATCATTGCGGCAATCATTTCCCTATTTCATTTCGCACCGACTTTGAATTTTCTGATTCAAATTTTATTGTAGCAAGTACAATTGCAATTTTTATAATAAACCATATAAATCCTCATAGTTAATTAATAGATATATTTCTTTGATATATTATTATCAAACGAATAACGAACTGAATTATTCAACATTCATAAACGGATAATTATTTTATTATAATATATATATATATATATATATATATATATATATATATATATATATATATATATATATATATATATATATTATATATATATGTATATATATATATATATATATATATATGTATATATATATATATATATATATATATATATATATATATATATATATATATATATGTATATATATATATATATATATATATATATATATATATATATATATATATATATATATATGTATATATATAGCTTTATGCCTATTTCCACTAAATGGGGTGACAAAAAACCCTTTATATGTTTAATAAATATATAATTTTCCCCCAAATAGCGAGTTTAGTAATTTAATTTAATATCTTGTGGTACATATCATAGATAAATTAAAACCGTAAAATTACATGCGATTTATTTCGACATTAGGTACTAGTTTATTGGTCCTCTTGCCCTAATATGTACATATGTGTAATTTTGATATTTTTTTGATTACAAAGATGTGGAATACTTTTTTAGTCAAGTTCCTAGTATAGTGTTTAGTGTCCCGTGTAAAGCCAGCTGAGTCTGTCCAAAGTTTTAATCTAGTGTTGCGTTTGATTGTAATTCATTGCCCCACATACTTTTGCGGTTCGTTTGTTCTGGTTTCGGTTCGGACTGTTGGTTCACTATTTCCCTTTAGAAACTACAAAGATACCAATTTATGAGTGTACTTCGGTACACAACAAATGCTCGAACGGTGTTTGGTTAATAACCCTACATGAGAGGTTTTATTAGAAGTAGAATGTTCTTTTTCTTTTTGAACTAAATCCTATTATTTTTTTTTTACGAAATATGGTGCAATAATAAATTTTATTCGTCGATTTATGTAGAACGATCTGTTTGTACAACATGCATGTAACTAGATTATGTATTTCGCAGAATCACTAAAATCATTTTAAAGAACGCAATTGTGTTATGTTGTATGTATGTCTAAATAGTTATAAAATATGTAGTAAGTGACCCATTTATTTAAGACGCGGCGTAGAAACACCTGGCATCTTAGTGCGGCAGCTACTCTGAAACCGCTGTGCAGTTTCATACTTTTCGTTCGGTTTAAAAGCCTCTCGAACCTTAAAATATCGTATAATATGATTTACTGGCATAAACAAACCATGGGAAACAAATTTTAAACATCCGCGTCTATATTGTAAATATTCGTATATGTGTACACACACACACATCACGGTCACGGATGTTTAACACATATCAACGTTTCCATTACTTAAAAAATATCAGTTCTGATAGATGGATTATAAAATGGATCATAAACTATATTGATATAGGTATACGATGAAAGAAGTTGCCAACTGTATTGTAAACATTAGATTTTTAACGCGGAATCGTTTATTTATAAAATAACCCAGTCGAAAAAAAAACTGATTCGTTATACAGTTACGAAAAATTTGTAGCCATTAAAAAAAAAACACTAAACGCTTTTATGAAATGTTTGAATATGGAACATACATTGTAAAAAATAAACTTTTTTTTTGCAATTACGCACCTCCACCAAAAGCTGTTTTATTTGAATTAAATTTACTACTTTCGCTATGTTAGTTTTAACTACTGAATTTATAATTTCGAAACCTATATTTATTTACTAATTTTATGTTAATCACTGAAATAATAATTATTTGCATTTAAACAAATATAATAAGTGCGTGTCAAGTCGTATATATATATATATATATATATATATATATATATATATATATATATATATATATATATATATATATATATATATATATATATATATATATATATATATATATATATATATATATAACATTCTGAATACGAATTTAAAAAATAATTTAAAAAATGTAAGTTACGTTGTGCAGCCTTTTTGACAGGATATAATTAATTATTTCATTAAAATTAAGACCCCAGTAAATATCTTAGGTCTTCATGAATTAATTAACTGACGCTATAAAAAAAATTCGAGGAAAATTTCCTTAAAATACAAAATGAAAATACACCGGAATTAAACTACATAATAGACTCGCATACAGTCAATTTTCAACTTAAAAAATCTATTTATTATAATTCGAAAAGTAATTGGAATTCGTAAACAATTTATGTTAGAAGTGACTGGTAATGTTCATCTTGATATATATTTGTTTATGGATTCTCAAACAACATGTTTTTTTCTTCCAATAATATCCTAATATTACACTAACGTAATCAATTGTATTGTGCTACTTGAAAGGTGATAATGATAAATCAATTTTATACCAAAACTAAATCAATAACCATGTAATTTCATTTTAAAAAATAACTTCATTTTTGGTAGTAAATTAGAAGTGTATATTAATTTTTTACAGCGTAGCATTAATGTGCAATGTGAGCCGCGTATTTATACCTGTATTCAGTTAAATACGATTTTCATGAATATTTACGTCTTTTCATGAATTGGCTGTAATTATATCAGGAAACGCTAGCAAATAAAGTAAAACAGAGGAAAAAAGACAATGAAATATTTTTACGTAGCGATTACCCGGTTTATAAGTTAAGAGATGAACTACATAAAAGGAATTGTCGTTAAAATAAAATTTATGGTGTTTCACAGCAGGGAATTACATAAAATTGTGCATAAATAACGAATTAGGACCTTTTGCGGATCGATTGTATTACTAAACTTACTGTTATAACATTTAATCAGCTTTTGAAAACCACAGAAGCATTAAATAAATGTTGTCAGTCTAGATATCCGAATAGCTAATGAAATAGTAATTTAATTTTCGCATTCAAATTTATCAATTGCGATTATCGTTAAACTGTTATTTCGCTATTTTATAAAATATTCTGAGAATCTATAAAGACCATGTGACAATAAGAACAATGTAATACCAGCTTCATTTATTTTATCGCAATCGTCTGCGCTATACAGTAATTTTATCCCGTCTCGAGCAGACGATTGTTCTCACATATTTATTATGTAATCTCAATTTTTCGATATTGAATGTCGTCTTGACGTGAACAAAAAGAGGAACTTCGTGGCAAGACAATGACGGAAACGTGGAACCCCAGCTGGGTATGCTTATTGAAATGACAACGACAGCGTTGCTCGTACGGTCATTATTTACAACTGCTGCGTCGAAATTATTTTTTGTTCTATTGTTTTATCCATTTTGTTATGGTGATCAGAATATTCTGATACTGACAATGCTTGTTTTGTTCAATGTTTTTGTAGGATTTTGCCATACCAAATATTAATATGAATTGTGAAAATATGTTTATATAATTACGTTAGAAATTTAAACAACAAAAACGAACTTTTAGGCTTTGCTCGAATTTATTATTTATGCTTTAAGTGTAAATCACATTCAATCATTTAGTAATATTAGTTGTGGTTCATTTGTAGGTGAGAAATGATGGAGAGAGGGAAAACATGTCTTATTTCGAGAACGTTCAATTTATTTCAGATGCGAACAAATTATTTCGTTTCTGAAATAAATTGAACGTTGTAGAAATAAGATGTTTTCCCCCTTATTTATTACTCAAGATATATATATATATATATATATATATATATATATATATATATATATATATATATATATATATATATATATATATATATATATATATATATATATATATATATATATATATATATATATATATACATATATATATATATATATATATATATATATATATATATATATATACATACATATATATATATATATATATATATATATATATATATATATATATATATTAGTTTTGCATTACAGAAGACTTGTTAGTTTGGTTTGGTAAACATTTTATAATGTAGTTATTATTTTCGTAGTTTATACAAAAGTTGAAAAACAATAGCTAAAAATAGAGATGAAAATAGCAGTGTGTATAATATACAAAATTCCCTTAGTGTAGTTGCTCAAATCTGTTTTAAAACAGATTACAAGGATAAGCCAACGAAAATTTCGTGTAGGTACTATCTAAAATGCAAATTTTGTTTTCCATCTAAATTATATGGCATAAACTTCAAAGCTCTTTATAAAAATCCTAACACCTCTCCATTGTAAATCAAATTGACAATACTTAATTAAAATTTCGATCTATTCCACCACATACATATATGAGAAAAGGTGCACTAAACCAGTGTAGAAAACCTTGTGGATAAATAAAATAAATCCTTTTATATGCAAAGTAGGTATTCTCTAGTCATTAAATCCAGAAATAAATATTTAACATTCTTCTCTCGTAACTGTAACTGAAATGATTTAAAAGTGAATCAAGAATGGCACGCGATAATACTACTTCTATATAGTGGGTTATGGTTCAGTAATATAAACACATATATTCACTATACATGCATTTATTGCTATACATGCACGAACTTAGGGGTAGTTCATTGAACCTCTAAGAGGCGATGTTTGTTATTTTGATGTTATGATTGGAACTCCAGTGCAGTACTGGACACGCACCGGAAACTTATTCAGGTTTGCAATGCACGCGATCACCTCAGCACGAAAATACTGACCGATTTTACTCGTTGTTTAGTAAACTAATTAACCGTAAATTATATTTCTTTTCGAGTATTCTATTTTAGTAAATAAAATGCATAGTTCTAATTGCAATTCATCGAATAACATGTTTGGGGGACAGTGGCTCTTTTATTCGCAAATTAATTTGTTATTCTTTATAATAAATATTTTACATATAAGTATATATTTGATTGAATAATATTTTATTTGCTTCAGACAAATGTATGATGTGTAAAATAAAGAAACGTATATAGGAGCTTCAGTAATCTATCGGTGTAAATGGACGTTGTTGTTTTATTTTCGTATAAGTCGAATGATGTTATTTGCGCTATAGCTATAAAAACAAGTGTGAGTTTGGCACGTTTTATGTATTTTACGATAAATTTTATATTCGCTTTCAATTTATGTTATTGAGACGAGGAGTACTGGTAATACTCTAAATAGATATGTCTAAATATATTAAATTATCACATAAGGGCGTAATTTTTCACCAACAAAATATATTTATATCAAAAAAAGATAAAAATGCACAAAATAACCATTCATGATACCATATAGGTTCAATTTTCATGTATATGGTAACGCATATTATAGAGTAAAATGTATAGGGATAGCAAAGTAGTTTGCGTCGAAATTCAATTTGGGAGAAAGCTTGATAACATATTTATTTAAATGAGAATTTTGAATATTTACTTCTACTCATTTCATAAGGAAATATGCCGAAATATATATTTAAGACACCGCATACCATCGGTGACATTGTTGATCAGTTTTGATCGAGCTTAGGAAAATGTGTTTTCTTTCTAAACGAATTCGAGTCACGCGTATAGCGAGTAAATGCCGCAACGTGCTGTACCACACTAATAACACTGATTTACTGCCAGAACTTACGAAGGAATTAAGTACAACGAATGAAACAACCTCTATTTCTCTTTGGTCATATCTAACTGGTACTGTTGTTGGTAATCCTCCGAGACTGCATTGTGACAGCGAAATATTGGATGACTTTTCATTGGTAATCGCATGACATTTATTTCTTAATACTATTACCATAACATTATTTGATTATATTTATTTCAATTGAGGATGAAAAAAGAAAATTATTTCGGAATTTTTTTCTTTCTTTAATATTTGTAGTAATATTTATTATACTGCTTTTACCATTTTAATTATATTTGCCGCAATTCTAAACCCAAATTAGATCTAATATACTCTAAGAAATAATTCAATTACAAAAAACAATTTACCTATATTATAAAATACGGACCAAATCATGTAAATATTGACAATTTTAATACTTGCTGACAAATATTAACCATATATTTATATACTGATTATTTATTAAAAATACTAACCATTTAAATACAAACCATATAAACGACTAACTAATAAGCATAATTTTATACTTGCAAATATCTCGTTTAGTGTATAACTAAATTGTATATAAAGAACAAAATATGGCTTACGAATTGTGGTGCAAATAGCGGAAGTGCAATTTTTTTGAGTTTACTGTGGCTTTGTATTTTAACAACCATTCCTTCTTTGTTTTCACTTTTGACAAAAAAAAAACCTAATTCTACAGTGGTTACGAATATATGCAAACTAAACGTACGTATTTGCTATCTGTCTGGTGTTCTTGTTTTATGTAAATTTATGTTGGCATTACATTACAACGTTACATACTACGACACACGTATATATGCAATAGCGCCACTGGATATTTAGAAAGGTAGTGTAAACTATGAAATACAATTTCAACAACATGGGAACTTTCAAAATTTATTTAGGAGTCGCTTACCTATATAATATACACATTGAAAATAAGTAAATTACTACAAGGAAATAAATAAACTTATTTTGTTAATAATAATTTAATACATTTTAGTGATAATCCATTTATAATTTCGTAGTGTATCTTCCATTTTGAATACCTTTAATATGTATAGGTAAATAATTTATGATAAAATAAACCCATATTACTATAAAGCTACCTGGTCAATTTGTACATATATAATGATCATTTATCTTTGGCATCTGTAATACGAATACTGTTTTATTGATCGTAGATATCATCTTTATAGAACCTATGCTTTTTAGAGCCATTATCGTTACAACAAAGTTAGATTTACTGTTGGGTCGTTAATGACTGTAAAAAATTGTTCGGGCGATACTTCGCGCGTCCAAATATTAAATATACATTTAGACCAGGCTGCCATTATTGCGCACCATAAATTATCAATAAGTTGTTTATAGAATTATACAAATGCCATGAGTTATGTTATCAAACTGAAAAACTTGGTCTATTTTAATATTCAAAATGGCATTTCACTATCGTATAATGTGTATTTCGCTTTTTATATCAGTACATTTGGACAACCATGCATCATACTTGTGCACGCAGTCATTTGAAAATATACGTTCGTTATTCATTGATTGGTTGTTTGGTCTCTAGCCAATTTGCCTGGAAGATTTTCCCTGTATAAAAATACGCAATATATAAAACGAATGTATGTACATTTTCATGTTTTAAATGTTATTTAATTATATTGATATATATATATATATATATATATATATATATATATATATATATATATATATATATATATATATATATATATATATATATATATATATATATATATTTAAGCAATAGGGTATAACCACAAAATCACGGTTAGACCGTTGACATTTCTGCCTTCATATCCGGTACGGGTGCCCATTGAGTATCCGGCGTAAATTCAAGCAATATTCAACGTTTAAAACAACGCAATTTTGTATATAATGAAAGTTTGTTTAATACTTGATTCAAATTCGTGAATGATGAGGTTTATATTTATATATTCTCTTTAGTTAATTGCCATTCACTTACAATTTGTTTACAACATTGTTTATGTTTGTGGTGATTGCTATTGAAAATCTCCGTATGTTTTGGCTGAGTGGAATTTTATTTAGATATGCTTCAAATTTGCTTACATGAATCATATATTTTTTCAATATAAATATATCAGATTTTATAAATATTGACAATCCGAACCTACATTGGTTAGCAGAATAACTATTGCTTTTAAATTTTAATATTTTATATTCACTGTTAGCTTTAAGCTATGACATATATGAGTATGCTCTTTGATACGGCGTTTAAGTTTACGCGGATGATTGACGTAAATGCTATACGAAAATTCGAATGAAATATTTGAAGCGGTGACAAGTGACGCCTATTTTCATCATGTCCAACACAGGTGTCTCTAACAAAGACTCTACAACCGTGTTTATATCTACATACATTATACCATTAATGTTTTTAAATTTATTTATAAAATAGTACCAATGTTTAAATAATTATCTGTTTTTAAGTGTTTTTCACGCTTTTATTTAATACAAAATACAATTTTACTGCTTGATAAGCAACATGTGCACGGTAGAGTTGAAACTGAGAGCGCCAATTAACCTAGTTAAAATTGCACGATTGATGGATCGAACATTTTACCCTAGAGTACCTATGTGGTACTACGAAGCTAGGTTAGTTAAGAAACTGTTTGGATTAATCACGAACAAGTATCCAAACCTGCCTAAATGATGCTATATAATATTTTATGGTAGGTTAAAATGGTAAATTAACTATATGCAGTTTGGAAGTTTGATCAATATTTATTATACATATTTTATGAATTTTATAAATATCGAATTTCGTTAGCCAATGTATATGCAATCCACGGTGTTTGCCAGCTAATTTGGTTGCTTATAGTTTCATCATAGGTATTCAACCAGCTAATCAAATATAACGGAAATTATATTATTTTAATATAATATTTAGCCATAATTTGAGATTATATATATATATATATATATATATATATATATATATATATATATATATATATATATATATATATATATATATATATATATATATATATATATATATATATATAATATATATATATATAAAGTAGTATAAATATTTAAAAAATTTATAATACATTTTGCAAGATTTTTTTTTTTGAAACTGCAATAGCTATTTGGTGAACTTAATTAATAAAAATGACTACTAGTATTATTTTTATATGATTAGCATTTAGTATCGTATAGTTGTCTCGATTTTGGTCACGTAAAAACATTGAGAAAACACTCGGTAATCGGATTATGAACGGAGGCAGTCAGCGTTTGGTGGGTGGGTGTGTAGAGCGGCAAAAATAAAAGCACCTTTCAATGGTATATACAGCGAGTTTCTTCAAGGAGGTTGGGAGAGAGGGAAAAGCTGATAAGAAGTGGTTCGTGAAGTGTCTCCTGTGGCCGCTCTGAAAAAGAGAACTTGCCACCTTCTTCTTCTTCTTCTTCCACTGGTGTAGCACAGAAGACGGCCGATCGATTTCCGGATAAACTAGATTTCCCGTTGAATTTGCAGTAAAGGTTAAACATTACTTCATACGAACCCCATGTTTAAATATTCATGTTTTTATCATTTCAACTTATAAAATTCGAAATATAATAAGACTTTTGTTATCTATAATTGTATCTTCGCAGCCAGTTACAGATTTATGTCTGTTTTTCAAGAGTCAAAGTGACTTTATTTCGATAGAAATAACTAATATAAATGTTTTTACCAAATTATACCAAAAATAAAATAATTTATTTTCAATCACGTCCTCACTAGAAAATTTGACTGGTACGAATCCCGTGTAGGTCGAATGGAATTTTTCACCTGTGATTTACTTCGGTTAAGTAGTACATCATCGTTTTCTCCCGGCATTGTAAATCTTCTACTTAGGAGAACACCCAAATTGTATATACCCTGGATCATTGAATTAAGACCCGTTCTTGACAGATTTGTCTTGCATTTACACATTTCACCAACTGTCTAATTGCGTAAGATTAGCATTACAAGAAAGAAGAATCGATACCACAAATTTGAAATGAAATCTAGTATAGAATTCGAACAACCGTTGAATTCAACAACAGCTGTTCATTACTTGATAATGAGGCACCGGTGTGCAGGGCCGAATAAAGAAAATTTTATCGTATTTAGAACATCCGTGCGCATTTTCTACTCACCGTTAACGTTTCTGGACGTTAAACTAATAATCTCAAATTGACGCTATTTTAAAGAACGTTTTTTTATACATCTTTCGCTTCTTCTAGTTTTATTTATAGGACAAATAATACTGAAACAAATAAACTTCAAATGGCCAATCCTAATGATACCAAATGGTGTTACTTTGCTATTGAACACATTATTTTTAAATTGCTCCTTGGCGCGCAGCAAGCTTTTTACTAGACATACAGTTATAACGACACGTTCATTGGTCACGTTAACTAACTGTGTTCGCTCAGCTCATTCATTGCAACTTGTATTTATTAAGTGAAATATAAAGCACGTGCAGCGTGTATGAGACACAAGTTAATAATGTATTGCATACAGAATTAGGGCTTTGTTGCCCGTTGTCTGTTTCACATCGATTTACAATTTGCTTGTATTCCACTAAACTGACTTTTGTGCCGGTGTTTCTCTGCTATTGCTCCAGACTTATTGACGAATCGTTCCGATAGCTGGTCAGTTCGCGAAATGGCGCAGTTTTTTTTTTGCCAAAAAGTTAGCTATGGTTGAAAACACATCTATGCACTCGTCCACTTTAATCTTGTTAACCCGACTATTTTTTGTATGTAAGGGAATCACAAAAAATACAGACTTACGAGTAAACTATAAGAACTATTTAGTTCTATATGTGCTAAATAAAGTATCTCATAAAATATGTGAGCTTAGTGATAGTTAAAAATAAAACAAGAAATAGTGTAACATACACTGAAATATATAAGATATAGCATTGGAAATATATCCATGTTGAGTTTTAAAATCAGTTTTCAATACATATCTTGAGTGATATAGCTAAAGATGTATCTAACAGATTTTCTTATTTCTTTTCTTCTTTGTTTCAGTTCTCCGAATGGTCGGATCATGACAGGCAAATTCCAGATATCGGTGAGTTCAGTGCTTTTATATATATATATTTATATATATATATATATATATATATATATATATATATATATATATATATTACGTTTCTATCGTTTCTGCGAAAAGAAAAAAAATTATCTTATATAAATACAAAAAAAAAATTGGAAGCCATTCTCAATCGTATCGTGCTCTTAAGGTAGTAATTAATATTAAACTCGCCAGAGCTTTTAACGGTCATTGCTTGGATTTAGTAATGAATTTGTAAATCAATACAATACTTTTTTATGGTTTTCATGTTGCGGTTCTTTTTAGTCTATTCAGGTTTTTCTCCGTAAATGTGGATGTGATTAACGAACCTTTTAGTAAAAAAGTCTTAGATATCTTTCGATTAATGTACCAAAATCGCACCAAATGCCCTAGTTCAATAAGTAGCGCATTTTTTCCTTGACAAGCATCAATTTCCAAATAGATTCTTTTACTTCAATATGCTTTTATAAATAGTACAATATATCGATATATTTGTTATAGGATATTATATATTTATTCACTAATAGATGATATCTATATCTAATGTAATACTGATGGTTTTTGAACATTGGTATTTTTAGGCTAACATGAAGCAATGGTGCTTACAAATATTCAGTTTCTTTTTGAAGGATATTAGTTATATATTATTTGTTTGTATATATATATATATATATATATATATATATATATATATATATATATATATATATATATATATATATAAAATTTAAAATTGTCTACGTAAATAATTGTACCAATTATTCTGTAGCACGTGCAAAATTCTATTGTCCATGGGCTAACATAAACAGATGTTATATATGGGCGTTGTTCGGCAATTTTCACACACGCAATGTGATATTGATGATACCAGACATTATAAAATTGAATTAAATGTTTGTAATAGTCCTGATTCAGTGGTTTATGTTTTACATTATGTTTAAATCTTTTTAAAACAAAGACCATTCATTTTTAATCGTCTAAAAAAATCGAGGTTATCAATTTGAGATATTGATAAATAGATTCTATGTAGGTATGCCACATAGAGTAGCAGGAAATAATATATTCGAATTGGAGTGCTATTGGGATTTTGCCATTATATAAATATACTTATAATGCAAATTAGGTTCTGTTAAAATTCTAAACAAACTAAAAAAAAGGCAGCGTTGAAAGTTAAGTGCTCTTGACTTTCATTTTATGTAAAACATTAATGTGAAATATGCTCGGAAATATGAATGTGTCACACAATTAATCATTATAAAGACATCCAAGTTGTGTATGACAATGATAAAAGCAACCATATCGAATCCTTTGTGAAATGAATCGAGCGCTGTAATCCTGAAAAAGTCGAACACGATTTATTAGCACGTAGTAATAAATACGAGCTATTTTCGATTAACGTGAATCTGTCCGATGTATGTTATATCGTATACGAGGCTCGTGTTAAAGGAAAATATATCACTCGCATTCTAAATCAATGTCTCCTGGAAATCCAAAACGATTAGCGCAGCTATATATCGAAATTATTGATTTTAAAATAAAAATTTAAAAAAACAGTCCGATATATCAAAATTTAAAAATCCTCTTGACATTTGTATACGCAGTATACCCATTTAGATAGGAAAGGTACTAAAATGCAAATCTACATTTTAAGGCAATATAATATAGGTACATTTTACAATTTTATATTATGTAAAAATATTAAATAATTATGATATTGTGATATGTGGATTCAAAGTTGTTAAAAACAGATATTTCGTTATTGAAATACTTATTACTTCGTATAAGAAAGTAAAAATGTAGATATTCAGTTAACGAAATGGTATAAAATATCGTGCATTGTCTAAAATGAATAAACAGTGTATTTGTCATATGGAAATGTTGCGACCACCATATATTAAATTGCTGAACACTCTAGATCTAGAGTACCCTCAGATGCCCTTTTATACAACGTATAGTATATATGTTCACATAAGTTCCGTCGCGACCAGCTGTTAACAAGATGAGCATCCTTTTCATCTCCTTCGTCCCAGTTGCTTCACGTATTTCTATTCAGTTACTTGTAACATATTTCTGAGTGTGTGTAAAATATATGCAGAAATGTGTATGCATCATTAATACTAGCGAACATTTCCTTAAGCACTTTGCTGACTCAAATGCACCGACCTATGGGAAAATTATACGATGTGAATTCTGCACAAATAAAATTTAATTTGTTCGTTTTACTTGTAAAGTCGTTTTTTATTTCTGTTCCTGTGCACACGAGAGAAGATTTTTTGCTCCATTTACTTGCGATCATTATCATTGCCATCGATTGCTTCAAATACACAAATTTAACTTCTTCACGGAAATTTAAAAACTTTAGTTACTAACAGAAAATTTCTCGTTGTCTCATTGGTTAACTTTACGAGAAATATCAATATGATTTCTAGTTTTTATATATATATATTTTTATATTTGAGTTTTTAAAAAATAATTGGCAGTGTTACAGTATATAATTGTTAGATAATCCCTTAGAAGCAATTACGTGTCCGGGAGATAACCTCCTATTTGTACGTGTTACTAGATAATCATTATTGTACGCGAAGTCGTGATTGTCTAGAGAATACGAATAGCAATTATATATATTTTATAAAATACAAAGAAATATCTCAAAGATAGAGTCACATTTAAATAACGATAACAACGAATTGATTCGTATTTCATTTTAGTACAGATTTATATTCATATGAAATATATAGATTGGTATTAAAAATAAGATGCATGGTTTCATGGTAATTTTAGTTGAACCCGAAAGACCAATAAATAACGAAACATTTTCATGACCCTTGGAATCGAGCCAGTTTATATACTTGCGACAGTATTGCAATAGTTCACATTTTCTGGAAGTCTACAGAAATGTTCAGACGTTTACAACTATTTCCTTTTTCTAGATACGCTCAGTGCATTGCAATGTTTTCAAAATAAATAAAAACCATTTAAATTGTCTGCATAGAAAGTTTGTTTGACTACATTCTATTACTCGTAACAATATATTTTCAAATTTTATACTTCGATTTGCATAATAAAACTTAAAATAATGAAAACTTCTTATATCCTAAACTAGAAGAATTTCATAAAGTCTGTAAAGCTATTATTTATTTTTTAAATTATTCCTCTATTAGATAAAATTTGAAGCAATTGAAACTGGAGAAGAAAATGGTATTCTTTTCAAGATCGAAATGAATATACTGTCATGGTTTTTTTATTAAAAATAAAAGTCCGAAAACCATTGGCTTTTAGCGAACAATATAAAAGGCGGTGTGGTAGCAATGCCATATGGTTTATTATATCCGGAACCGGATAGATCCCTTGTGAATCTGGGATTGAGAGAACGCATTCATTTGGGAGTAATTCAATTAGAACGCAATCGCGTTTGTATCTTCAGAAATAAAATTTCGTTTTCGATCACAAACATTGCCACTGTGTTTCATTTAATAATTAATCTCTCATTGAATTTTACACAAAACGTGATTTTGAAGTCAAAAATAAACTTATTAAAGCTTAACAACGCAAAGCGATTTGTTCAGCTTGTGGCTATTAACCCTTAATCTATATCATAAAATAAAAATGGTATTATTTAACGATGAAATTTAATGACAAAATAGAATTGTCATCATAAATCTTCTCACAAAACGGTGAAAGATATTTTTTGTTGGTGGTGAATCAATAATAATTTTAGCGTTTTTATAAGAACACGTTTAAATTCATTCAGCAGATGTGAATATCGTATAGAATATCAAATAAAATGGTCTATTCGGTAAAGTTAAATTCTAAACTTTATTTATCTGTCAAATGCAGAACGAGGGTCTATTAATTTTGAATACATGAATATATCTCACGTCCTTATTTTGACAGCCACAACTAGATTTCTGTAAACCTTTTTTTAAAGGTAATTCAATAAACCACGCTTGCCAACCCTATTTTCACTTTTGTTTCTATTACAATCAATCGTAATGGATATAATATGTTTTAGTTAAAATATACGTCAAGTGCAAGGACGATGTCAGAGATATTTATTTAATGTTTTCTAAAGTTTCGTAAAATTATGTTAGACGTTATAATAGTTTCTGTACCATTTCAATGCATATATAGTATTTAGAATTTAAATTATATAACCGTAAGTGAACTACACTTTCACGTTATGGAGTTGACATCGAAATGTTGAAACTATTCGTTAATATGTTGATCATGCTCGATTTAATCCACGTTACTCTAATTACCTAAAAGCAAATTACCACTATTTGTTAGTATCAACACATAGACTAACCATCCCAGTTCCAATTTTGGCGTCATACAAATGTAGACTCTTTATGCATTTCTTGCGCTTAAAAGTGGCTTAGAACAAGACAATGAATTCTATGTCAATATGATTAGCAAATTAGAATGAAATTTGGTTTTCAGATAACAATGTAAACTTGATTATAAAAATGCAAATGATGTCTATGGACACGTATCTTCAATTCACAATGGGAGAAATATTCTTTTGTTTTATTTTGCTGTAAACTCTCTGTAGAAAATCGGCTCTTCTGTAATTTAGGAAAAGCTATTGAAAAAGGTAAAACTACACTCATCTTATTGAAGGTGCCGCGACGCGTCCTGCATAAATCTGTTTGATAAAAACGTACCAGAGCTTCGAACATAAAACTTTGACGTTCTTGCTTCGAGTTCTTTTCCTATTGTTTTAACGCATATACATACAGAATCTTATGTTTGGATTTAATCCATATTGAGGTAATATATACATTTTTTTCTGTAATTTAAGCCCCAACCAAATAATGTTTAATATATTTATCTATAGATCTGGATTTATTTATATAAATTAGTTGCACTACTAATGCACTTGAAAATCTTACATCTGATACACTATATACATTAACATGTTAAATTATGCTTTTATGTAATAAAGATAATTTATGCATTCATTAGGATAACTTACGAAATAATTTGAACCTGGGGTTAATCATCAAAGTTGGCCCCAACTAAAAGCTTATCTTCACTTGTCTCCTACTGACGAAATTATGGCTGGGGAATTCCGGTTTCGTAACCTTTTCGGGTTGTTTAATGGTTGACCGAATAATAATGTTCCTAGTCCTATCTGGCTCCCCAGTTGCTCCACATTTCAAATTTAGGAGATAAAAATTGTACATAGTTACCAAACATAGAACTGGATCTATCCTCCTCCCTTACAAATAGAATAAAATGAAAATTATTGCGAAAATTATAAAATAAATATTTCTACCACAGCAGGAATTTAGGATTAATTATTTTACATTGGTATTAGCCCTTCTAAATATATATTACTGTTATATACATATAGTCATAGCGATAAGCACACCTTTAGTGTCTATATGGAAATGCTCATGCTGTGATGGTAAATTAATTTAAACAATCATATTGAAACTTCTAACTATAATGGAAGCTATACTTTTGCCAGGCTTTTAAATTGATTAATACTACATTTGATGATTCAATTTATGGTAATTGTTATGGTAAAATGATTGGTGTACGTACATACATATATATGTAATTTCGTGCGGGAGCTATTTGAATTTTTATTCCTATGCAATCAGCATTACTAGTTACGCAAAAAAAATCCATAAATTTCAACAACTTTTAAACCAGGCGTTTTTTAATTAGCCATTTGAAAATACAATCACGAAATAGTCTTCAATAACACGTACCACATACTAGCACGTCGAGGAAGCATTTTACCACCTAGTCACCAACAATCTCCAAACTAGCAGTATTTAATTTTGATCAATATTTTAATTTTGTAAAATATATAAAACAATGTTTGCCTTGAACTGTTTACGGTGCTTCATTCACGCGCTTTCACCCAATTATCAACATGATCTGTTATTCTGTTTACGTTTCATTCTCATTTTGTCCATTTACTTTGAAGATGAAGCACATTTTAACCTCATGTATTTTATACACATTTTGTATTTTGATAAATTTTGTATCTACTAAGGATATATTACATTTTGAAGAGACTCTTTCTGTAATGGTATTTCCAAACCTAGTATTATATTGGTTTTAAAGCATCTTGTTGTTCTTTCAAAAATGTATTGAGGCAAAATAAAAAATTGAAGTTGGAGGAGAAAATTCTTTATTCTTGTGTGCTGAAATAGAAACTTTATTTGGGCACAAAGCCACCGGAAACTTTTAATGATACTTGTGAAATATTTTTAAAAATGTTTTCATGTACAAACTAAACTTTTCAACGTCACTTTTTCAGATATTAATGATGAAAATAGCTTATAACCATTAATTATTTTATCAAATTGTTACATATTTTTTAATTCAACCCATAAAGATATTTTTGCTTTGTAAAACAATATCAGAAAATTTGTAAGATTGATCATTTTACAAGACAATTTATACGCGTAGGTTTTGCATAGCTGAAAGAAATTTCTAAAAGAAAATCATTCATTGTGCATTGTTTTAAAATTCGTTCATCATATGCGTTTATGAATGACGTTGCTAATTAGGTTTTCGATGTAAATTGCAATTGCATTTCTATCAAACGTTTTCTTCGCTTCCCATAAACAATGATCTGTAGTAACGTTATACAGATGTATATCGCTGATAAAAAGTCTTTCTTTAGCCACAGTTTCATTGGTTTTTTGCTTCTGCAGCGCGTTAAAAGGTTCATTATAATTTTCAGCTCTGACCTCTTACTTCAAGAATAAGGAAAAACGGAATTTCGCTACTTTTTGCTCTTTCGCGTTGGGAGTTTCAACGAACTAGTTTTACTTTTCTTTGGGTAATTACTGGAAGTAACTTGTGATGAAATTTCGTCATGAGTTAAATAAACGCTTTTTTCTATAGCTTTTGACGTCTTTTTTTTTATTCGCCGGAGAAATGTTAAACGAAAAAATAACCAATTATTTTAGCATTACATATTTAGTTCTTGTGGACTCTATCTAAATTGAATTTAAATCCATATAATTATGAGGATAAAAGCAGTATTTTTAAACAACTTCCATTTGATGCTATTAAACATTGCTTAAGAAAACCGGCATTTTATTCCTTTTTCAATATTTTTTAATGCAATTAACACAATTGAGCCAAGAAGTTATTAAAATAAGCTACAGGTATTCATTAATAAGGACGAACAACAATACCGTTTCTTTTAAAAAATGGTTTCCTTTAAAATATCCCGAAAATTAAATGATATTTATAAAAATGCTTTGCTTCGTAAAAACCGTACAAAAAAGTGATAATAAGTCTAAAAGTATTATATTTCTTAGGCGTAAGTCGTTTGTTCTTTATGTTGGCCGTTATGGTTTCATATTTTATCACTTTAGTTTTCCATTACATATTAAAGCAGCCTTGGTTTTTAGTAGGGTATAAATGCACAAATCGAAATTTCGCATGCTGGTGTTTTTTTTATTATTATTGGTTTTCATTATCATAAGATAAGAAAACCGGGTTTTCACTACTATGATAAATTTCTTAATGCAAATCGTATTTAATTTATAATTTTATATTCAGGCTACTTATTAAATAATTTTTTATGCACTTGAGCCGTTTTTATTTGAGCATTTAACAATTCTTTGCAACAACCCACTTTGAGTTTGTTGCAGTTTGAAGTTTTATTCCTCTTTTATATTTGATTTGTACTGCTTGCTATATAATTGAAATCGTAATAGAATTGATTCAATTACATTATTTGATATATATAATTGAGACGAACGTTAAAAACTAGAAATCAAAGAATCCTCTTAAACATCTTCAAAATAACGTTTGAAATTCTAGCAACGATTTCATTTTATTATGGGTGGTATAAGTGATACTTGAAATAGTATTCAATAAATTCAATATTGCCATTAGTGTAGATCGAATGGATTATCTTGAAAAACAATCAACAAATACGTATATGGGACACAAGTGTCGCCATGTTCGTATACTATACAAATGGACCAACGACACTGTGAAGGAAGAAGCGAACGAAAAGGAACAATCCGAATTACGTCTGATAATGTAATGGCTCTTTCCGTGTTTATAGTTCTAGAACAACTTTACACGGAATGACTGAACTATACACTACGAGTATAATGACTACTTGCTCGTTTTATTATAGAAACTGATTAGTATATCCGCCAGAAATGGCAATGTACTGAACAAATGTTGCACAATGAAAATACCGCAGTGGTAGGTTCCTTGAAAGATAATAAATACGGAGATATTGTTGATACATTTAAGAGCCGCCGCACTCAAGTATATTACCGGCTTTAAATCTAAGTAAAGTGCTTTACGCTACAGCTATTTTTTCATTTACAAAATGCAGTAGTTTTATATGCACTATTTGTATATGTATAGCGCTATAGAATCTTTAGGAGTTATTGTATTTACGTGCTGAAGCGTAATTTAAACACATAACCATAAAATGTAAAAGGAACTGAATTTTTGAGAGAAACCCTGGCTGAATTGTCGGAAATAACAAAAATGGAAACCCCACCACGATGATTTGTAGATGTAGTCATTACTCTCCAGTGTGTGTGAGTAGCGAGCACGTACAATACCGGTCTCGCGCATTTTGTGCCGGGAAATCTGTGTTTTTGTCCAGTATAACGTTATGTTTTCATTGTTTGGAGTTATGATAAAAATTATCAGTGCTATCTTTGGGTTTGTAGATATGTCCGTATGCTCCCCTTTAACGCGCAGCAAATTTGTTTGTTTGAAAACATTTATTATAAAATATAGTCGTATCAGTGGACAGCTTTATACAATTTTATTTAAACATTTATATAAATTCGTGTAAAAATATTTAAATTTTACTGGTTACTTCATCACATATAAAAAATATAGTAATATCTTCCAACGATTTACTTAACTTTAATAATATCATCTACATTTTTAAATGGAGTCTACACAAAGTTGTTTTGTGTTTAAATTATGAGATTTTAACAAAGTAATGAATAATTCTATACATGGTGCCACCCTTTAATATTTTTATAACTGAACTAACATTTTTGGAAACATTATTTATTATTTTCAAATCCCAAGCTATTATATATTAAATTTTTTTTAAATAACCTGCGTGTATGCTTCATCTCTAATGTATTTAAGAGTTAATGGTGATTGTAAGAAGTTACTCTAGGGAAATCTGTGAAAATTAAATTTGAAATTGTACTTGAAATTTATATTATAATAAAAAAGAATTAAAACAAAAAAAAATTACGAAAAAATTAAAAACTTTTTAACAAGATTACTGCCAAATGTATTATGAAAATTAAATTTGAAATTTATAAATATTCAAGAAAAGATATCGGATGGAGTTTATTATGCTGATTATAAGCCAAGATATAGGAGAATGTGTAGAAAATGTCATGTCTCTTTGGAGAGAATAGCGAAACTGATATAATTTTAATTAAAACATTCGCTTCCATTGTTGTATATTCAGTTATAATAATAGGTCTTTGCGTTCGTTAATTCTGCTGTGTCGGCTAATTATATTAGCGATGTTACCATTTATTCGTATGTTCGTTATTTGGCCGACGTCGCACGTTTCTAGAAACTAATGGTTCGTATATCAGAGTGGTTCATCAAATAAAAAGTACTTTAACTACAAGCAGAAAGTTTAAGAAACTTTTGTTTCACTAACGAGTGATATTTCGCAGACCTCATAAATACAATATTAAATAAAATAAAATAAACTGGTAAAAATGGTTTGAAATATTTTTATAAATCACATAACGGTTCACCGAATGTAACTTAATTTCTTCAAAAAAAGTGTTTTTAAATTTAATTATTATTTCACCTGAAGCTCAGGAGCCACAACTGAAATATGATTTTTTCAGCCATGTAACTTCGTCGAATTCTGTTGACAATGTGTCATCCGTATATAAAAAATTTTCATTCGCATTCGGAGCAGAGTAAATTTTCTATTTCCATGCACGAACTGATATATGAAATCATAACAAGTATTAGCTGCGCCAAAGCTTGCAGCTTCTCGTAAATAGTTCCCTAAAATATGTACAACGTCTGAGTATAATACCCTTAGCTCTAATATAAGCATAGGGCTTTAATATATTAATATTTATGATATAGTATACAATATCGTATTAGTAACTGTACGACTACTAATACTGTTACTAGTAATACTATTTTGACACGTACATAAAAAACGGAAAAAAAAATAATGAAAGTTATTTTATATATCAATATGACTTCAAGGGCACATCATACTACAACCAAAATGAGAATTTCATAAGATGATTCGGCTTTTGTTGTTGTTGTTGTGGTTGTAGTTTGTTCTTTGTTGCTTTAGTAACGTCACACTTTTGTCTGTTCTCCATGTAACGTAGCCCAGTTATGGCCAAGTTCTTTGCCAAATTCCTTGGCCTGCGAAACGCGTTGCACTCACAAACTGTCTTAGTCAGAGCCAAAGACAAATTGGCGAGTTGGCTCTTCTCTGTTCTCTCGTTTTATCTCTCGGTGTCTTTACGTCAAATTCCACTCACGACCGCAACGTCTTCTCTTCATTTTCTTTATTATAGTTGTGTAATGAATTTACACAGACTGCGAGGAAATCAGTTCCCTTCATGAAAATTATGTTTTCCAAAATGAAACGAACGTGACATTCATTTAAATTTAACAACTCGTTAAATAAAGTATTCACGCGTTTATAATGAATATTTTTTACAAAAGCTATTTCCTATTAGTTTTCAGCACGACAATCCCTAATACTTAAATTGAAGCTCAAAAAAGCGTATACTCCAACCGTATGGCATTACTGAATTGACAGAAAAGTGAGAGATTACAGATTGCGTCTGAATTTTAATTTAAATAATTACCTTAATTAGGTCAAATGTATAATTTGTTCTTGCGTACTAATATTGGTAGATTCCTTATAATTAAAATTGTAAAAAAAACAGCCTGTCACACTAATTCAAGATATAAATAGATTGCTTTAAATTATATTAATAAATCATACTTTTTATCGTCCCTACTGCTAATTAATAAATTTCATTAATGTGATGCTCCAATATTTCAAATAATCAATATTACATTTTTCTGATTTAATTGATACTTCAACCAAATGCTTTTAGCGCAGATGATACGACATTCTTTTTAGTTTTTCTAAAAAAAATTAAAAATCAACTGTGTAATTTTAAATTAAAATGTTTATTAAATATAATTTGTGTTCCACCTAACTAGCTGAACACTGGTATGTTTTGTGAACGTTTGTGAAATACGTTTTTTTTATTAATATTTTTGCGTAATAAATCGGAACTGATTTGTATTCGAATTTTAATTGTAGCCTGACGCTTTCGAACTGATATATAATAAGTAGGTAAAAATTGGAGTTAAATTGGGTTTATTCAATTTGATATTGATCCCAATTTAATAATTTTCCAAATTAAAGGAGACTTGAAAATGTCTGCGGCTTCGTTGATAATAATGCAATCAGAAAATGGATTGAATATTTGAGATGATCGATACAATACAGACCGCATTCTATTATCTTCTGTAATATATTCGAAAGAGCTGTTTCTCACTTGACATTAATCGATACTGTCTTGAGAGGTTTTGACGTAAATATTCCAAACATAATATCACTGTGTATGCCACTTACATATATTTGCGTATGTACTACATACATACTATGCATGATTGAGGGATGCTTTTGTCTGACGTTATATGAAACATCAAAGACTGCATTATTTTGTATGACGAATTTCATGTTTACGCAATACAGCACGAGATTTATATCGAAATCATTAAATGTGAGTGGTAAACCAAATTAATACTAAATTCAGTTAATTATTAAAAGCTTCATTATCTGTTCACCCTCAATTTATTGAATATTATTTGCGTGATGGGGCACCAATTCCGTGTTTAAATCAGTTAAGTTTGATGATTTTCCGATTTTAAAAATCCAGAACACATAATGTTCGAAACTAATTTCAATCTATAGCTTTGAATTATATATTCAATAATACAAATTATTTGTGGATATATTCAATCAAAATATTGATTTTTAAAAGGTCCAAGTAATAAAAATAAAGTTGCTGTTTTTTCCTCACAATAAATTATTAAAATATATAATATTTTTTTATGTCAATGGTTGCTTGTGATATAATGGCTTAGTTGTGGTTTTTGTTCCAATTCGACATTTATATTTTTATAGAAATTAAGATAAATTACGTTATAAACACTTTTTAGCACATACTTTGTTGTTTTAAAAATAAATGCTTTTATATTTGAGAACAAACATCATTAAAAATAACTATTTTGTAGAAAATTCTTAACTTTATTGTTATATTAGAAAATAAAGCATTTTTATTTATTTAAATTTGTTGGAAGAGGAAAAGATTTTTACATATTTTTACCTTCAAACAAAAAAAAAGATAATATTGGTGTTATATAAATTGGATTCTAGTATGCATATATATCTAATTGTCTAGTATAATGACCATGTGTCAAAGTTAATTACCATTGTTATATATATATATATATTATATATATATATATATATATATATATATATATATATATATATATATATATATATATATATATACCTAGCCCAATTGACATAGTTAACAGTATTAATTATCTCTAGTGCCAATTATATGTGATTCCTCCACCAATAGGTATATTTATAGCCAAGTAATTCTTATTGATTTATTTGATTGTGAAAAAACAATTTCAAAATAAAGGAAAATAATAAAATGGCGACTTTTATATGCAATATATATATATAATTTAAAAAAAAAGATTTGCTCCGAACTTTACTTTGTCCTCTATTAGTTGTAGAATTTCCTCTCTGGAAAACAAGAAACTTTCCAACTCATGATTTTAACTGATAATTTGTTAGCAACCAGGAATCATCAAACCTGACGTGCCTGTTAAAAAAGTTCTTATGGCGATACTATTCATATGAAAAGAGTGTAAAAATCGATTCTATATTTCAAGTGTCTAGACTACTTGAAACTTACTTGATATAAAACATTTTTTACCGGCAGTTGAAGCATCAGTACACGTTGATCAAGATGTCTTTCCGGGTTAAAGGAGAAATATGAAATCTGAATTCCGAACAGGTTTCTGATCTGTAAATATAGCATATACCGACGAAGACAAATATAAAGTCATTCAGAAGAAAACTAATTTTCGAAACGTGTTCGGAAAACAAATGAAATAACAAAATTATATTCCCAACGTTTTTGTTTGATGAAACAAAGATGTAATTCCAGTTACACAGAAAGAGGATAATTGAGAAGTGTGTGCTGTTATTATTATACAGGGAGAAAGGGAATTGATTTATAAATTTTTGCGTATGTATGTGATGGTTATTGACTGCTAGCTTTGTGACCGGTGTTGGCCCGAGTTTGAGTTGTGAATCTGGCAGGCGATTCCAGTCCCTGCTATCTGTATTCTCAAAGAAGTGAATCGTCGTCGCTTGTGTGCGACAAATCGATGTCTCTGGCGCCCAAGGGCGACACAGGCACCGTTACAAACCCAAATGATGCTTCGCCTCTTAAAGTGTCACCGTTTATAAGGAATTAATTCATTTTGTATAAATCTGTTTTATTACTTACAAACATTTATCTACTTTTTTTAAAAGTTAATTAACCTAATTTAAGTGTACTTGTATCACGTAATTTTTATGGTTTTACATCAATTTACTATTCATGGTTTCAAATTTTTATATAGACAAAAAAAAGATGCTTTTCAATAGCTTTTGATAGGTCTAATCAACGTGTAATTGTTTTATCCAGGAATAGATTTTATCTCTCTTTTATATTTGATGCTCAAGCAATTTTTTAAGAATGATAACTACTGTTCGACTTGCGCACTCTTCAAATATTTTCTTTGAGCAAATCATGCTTGATACATATATTTTGATAGAGGTCAGTATTCTGTTTATTAGATCATGATATGTCTATAATTTTCTACAGATTCCACTCTCTTTATACGTTCACCCCTGCAATCAGTATCGGAAGCTGGCGTGTCAATTTCGCACAATAGAAGTATATTTACGGGAGTACTGACCTCGAAGTTCTGGTTGCTCGATCATAAAAAATATAATAAGGAGTGAAGCATCCTTTATCTTCTTTAATATTCTCAAATAATGTCTATGATACACTACATGTGTTTTTGTAAATTAAATATAAAAATCCAGAAGAGAATCGGTTGTATATGTTTCTAAGAATGCTGCTCTCTTATTTTCTTTATTTTAAATTTTAATGACCATAACAAGAAGAGATTATTTTACTTCTAAGAAAGGAAAATATGCGATGGGGATGAAATATTTACAGTTTTGTATCACATTCAAATCTTTGACGGTGGTTATTTACGCTTCTGGTTTACTTTAATGGGTAGTACAGATAGAAAAATTGGTATAAATACACTATTAGTAAATTTCGAAGAAAAGCGATATTGCGTTGGAAGAACAACGGTTATTTTGTTTCGTTCTTTTCTCATCAATCATTTCACGTTAATAATGATTTGGAAAATCGTTGAAGCAGACCTTTAAAAGCCGTGAAGAAGTGCTCAGTAACAATACCAACAGGTATAAATCCATGTCGCTCGGTTCAGCGTCGAACCGTGAACGAACAAGCACAAAATAAATGAATCCGATTTATCAGGGGGATTCGCCGCTCTCCATCTCCTAATTGAAGAACAATGTGTTTGGCTGCATGTCGTCCGATAGAAATTTTCAAATTAATCTTTTTTCGCTATATCTTCAAAGATTGGCCAACCGTAAAAATGCTGAGTCTGCGGCTTTAGACGGATGCTGAGAATTAATAAAAATTTTGATCTGGTAAATTGATTCTTTATACAACGCAAGCAGAATTTATAATATATTTCAAAACAGAGATGTCAAACTCATCTCCCATCATCACGCGTAAAAATGTGAAAACGTGCTTTGTCGTCAAGTAATATGAAAACCTAATTTTATATTTCAGAGGTAATTGGATGTTGCATGCTTATTTAAATGGTATTCCCATTAT
The DNA here is from genome assembly GCA_018344505.1 of Nebria ingens riversi. Taxonomy (NCBI): domain Eukaryota; kingdom Metazoa; phylum Arthropoda; class Insecta; order Coleoptera; family Carabidae; genus Nebria; species Nebria ingens. The sequence continues at coordinate 89,457 of JADQWA010000545.1, forward strand.
CTTGAACGCAATGATGTTATTTTATTAAATTTATTCTATGAAATTTGTTTTTTGTTTATTAATATTTAACCGCGTTTGTATAAGATGATTGAACATTTTAAACAGAATATACTTTCAGTGATATCTTTCTCATAATATATTAGAACTTGTTTTTGCACTTTGTCAAATTATATTGCCAAATATACTTCTTTGTTTTATGTTGGCAAATATATTTCATAAATTATAATATATTTGAAGGTGATCAATGAAAAAAGTTTGTGCTTTCTCATAATATCAATTAATTAAATACAAGTTTGGAATAGAACTTCTTTCGGTGTAGATATCTTTATATACTTCAGCAATCTTCTTCTAAATATGAGCAGATTCTTCTCACATTGTTCTCGCGTCTAGATAATGACGCTTTAGTTTTAAAATATTTAAGTACGTAGGTACAATTGCGAATGACTCAAGTTTGTCAAGTTTTACATGAGCAGCTTTGGATGGTTATCACAGAAGTTGTAACGGAAAAAGTTTTTGGCACCGTAATAATTTCTAATCAAATATCAAGAGCATCACTGGAAGAACACTGGGAATATATATTTAGGTGACGCAAAACAATCAAACTTGAAAACAAAAGTTTTTTATTTAACGTAATTGTTTTTTACGAACGGCCAGGTATAGTTATAATTATTCATTGAGTCGCGTAAAACATCTTCTTTGGATAAATCGCACAAAATCACAAACGAGCTATTGAGAAATATGTGTTAAATGGTTAGGTTTTCTGCAATTTTATTTGGTGACCACTTATGACCTCAGTACAAGAAGCGCTTATAGATGGTTATACGATACGAGTTATTTATGAAAGAAGATTGAGCAGAAAAGGAAGAATCTAAATTCTTACCAAAGTAAATGCATCATTGAGGAATTCACATTTGAAATATTAATATTCCGTATGCGCGAACCCTAGTACTGCCATGGCTCAGAAATATTTAACTTTCAAATTTTATCTTCCGCGTACTAAATTTTATAAAAAAAGTTGAATTGACATAAAAATTTGCAGAAGCCTTGTATGTCTTGTGAAATGAAATGTAAACTTAACCGGCATCCGAGCACTCTTGTTAATTGTATTATTTAGTTTATAATGCAAAGTAAATTATCATCTTCACCATCATCTTACTTATGAATAAATTAATACCATAAATACAAATTAAATTATGCATGTATATAGCCATAAATATGTTCTAAATAAAGGAACATTGAAAATGTATGAATGTTAAACAGATTTTATAAATCTGATGCCTGAAAAATTACTTCCGTTCCTTATTCGGCTCTTACACTGTCTTTTAACCTGGTACTCTCGTTAGGGTAATTTAAATTTTCACACGTATAATGGGAAAGCTAATGTACTATGAAATTCAACATGAAATATATTCATACGCTTAAAGTAGATGGACCAGTTTGATAAGAACTTGAGTTACATCTTTGGAAATGAAAAATAGGTACCATTTTTTAAATCGCTAAATATGCTGATATTTTTTTACATAATATACGATGGAAAATTTACTTAACAGTGATCGACATGACATTTAAATGGGCGAGATGACAATGAAGGTTGAATAACGTTTTAAAGAATCGAAATCAACTTTGTTCATTTTTCAAAAGATTTCGTTACACTATTTAGGTCATGAACAGATTCATATGTATTGTTTGCATCAAACTTTGCTTGAAAAATCTATTAAAAATTCTGCTTGTATCAATATTAGTTTTATGAAAATTTTCATAAAAATTATTTACGATCTTTTAAGTTTTAAATTCGTATCCAATAGGATTAAACAAATAGTATATATAAATCTTTTAGAAGGATTTACGCTTCTTAATACTTTAAAAACAAAAACTGTCGTTGTAAAAAATAACACATTTACGAAATGTTTCTTTGTAGCACTTAACATTTTTTATCTTTACGAGTTCTTCAACGTAAAACCTGTACATGGAGAAAACTAAAACGTGTAGATTATTTTTATATATGGTGGTGCTAAATCTTTCAAAAAAAACTTAATTAATATATTCAAAAATGTCTTTAACCGTATATCTTATTCTGCTATTTCAGATTAGGAAATTAGATTTTCTTACATCCAAGTATTTTGTTGCTTCAGTGCATATTTGTGTTATGTTAAATCTAACATTTAGTTGTGAATGTGGCTTCTGTAGATTTTGTGAATAGTTTAAGCAGTCATTTTCCAAAATATAATCATACTCGCACGACACATCTGTGCTTTTCATCTTCTATGCCGTATGTATGTACGTGTTTGTGTTTATCTTAGTATACCATGTCGTTGGTGGTAGACGTATCCTAGATAATTCGTAATCCTTAACTGTGCGCAACGTTGACTTCACTCAAATTCAATTATAAATAACAGAAGCACGCCGAAAAGACGCGACATAACCAGTTGCTCAAAATATATTCAAATACGAAATTAGGTTATATGTGCAAAAATCCACAATTTTTATATATATCATAAAACTTCATAATTAAATGTATCTTTTAAAAGCTGCAGTTTTTACTTTCTTATACGAATATATATATGGAAGTAATGTAATCATGAAAATGTTGGAACTCGAGATTTCTTTGAGTCGAGTCTGACTATTTTTGGAATTCCGTCTTCCTGTGTGTGTGTGTGTGTGTGTATCTGTCTGTGTGTATGAACGTTCTACAACCAAAACTGCCAATGCTATAATTATGAAACTTTAAACTTAAACTTTGTATATGGCTCGGAAGAAAACCACTTATTTTTGAAAAGAATATTCAAACCGGAAGTGCAGGTTTACTCTAGTCATTTTTTAAGAATTATACAACTCCAAAACGGCTGCACTTACAGAAAGTATACTAGTATTCAAAATGAAAGATATTCATATTTTACACATGGTTACGTAGGTATGGGAAATTATACTTATGACATATAGTTCTAGTGTAAAAGAGTTTCAAAGGTTAGTAAAATATAAAAAATATTATATATAAATATTTTGTTAGGTTCTTAGTTCATTTAAAGACTCCATTGTAATGAACTTTCTTATTCGTATAAGGCATATTTTGTTTAGATAATTTGTATTTTAATAACCTCTTTATCTAAACAATATATGTCTAATACGTATAAGAAAGTCCAGTGCAATACTCTGCAGATGTCTTTTTGTTGAAAAGTAATGACCTGCAAACTGTTTTACAGAGCTGCACTATAAATTTTATTTAAAATAAAAATTGTCTATTTTTCTGTAATTAGTGTCTAAATTTTACGGTCTTAAATATCTAGTAAAAATAGATATATTATATCAAATATTGACTATAAAACAATATCAATAATCACTTTTTTGTGTTGTTTCATTAATATTACTACGATTCGAAATACACGAATGTAATGTGATATTTATTAAAATAGATTTTCATAAATGTCCACAGTATAGTTTTTCGTATTTGATATCATTAATGTAAAATTTCACTCATTTTTAATTTTCCAATTGATCAGTTATTCCGTTTTCAGCAAAGGGAATTTTTTATCAAAAGTATTAATTTCTAGGGAGCCTTACACAATTTTTTCATTAGATATTTCATAACGCATTTTGAATTCTATCAGAAATTCAGTACTCTGTACATTGTAATTAAACAATGCAATTTTAAATTTCTTTAGAAATAATAAAATATCATTTATACTCTATCTAACTGATAGATCTATAATTCTGTCTATCTGTGATAAAACTTAAAGCAATTTATTTGAAAGTAGAAATACAATCAAATTATTTGAAATTTGAAAATAAAAACCAATTTTACAAATTTAATTTTGCGTGTATGTATAATTTCGGTCGTATTTTTCAAGAGTTTAATAGCTGCAACAGTGTTTCAGTCCAATTATTCACCATATTATGTCGCTCTGATTTATTCTCACATACGTTTGAAATTTTATATTTTGTTTCTGCATATATCAAATTTTTTTAAAAATATATTCATGTTTCATTAAAGAGATATTTATTGTGTTTTTACATTATAAAAACAAGCGTATTAGTGTAATCTAATCCATATTTGCAAGTCACTGATGCCTGAATAAAATATATGTTCAGAAAACACAATAACATCATAAAGATATTTAGAGGTTTAAACAATTTCTTTTTAAATTGAAATCTGCAGGATATTGATATATCTCACTCTAGTCCTAACATTATATTCTACTGTTTCTCAAAATTTATTTGTAAGTCTACGGAATTCTTCAAACACAACAGCAGATGGCATTATTCCCAGACCTGTCTCTAAATCAAATAAACCAACAAGATACGAACCATGGAGCGTGAGTGAATAAGATGAAGGAAATGTATGAAGGGAAAAAAATGGCGCTGGAAAAACACTGTTGGAATAAGCGGTAACATCCGAACAAATACTAAACTTTGCATATTATATTCCGCACCGGTCACAAAAGGTTTAGTAAGTCGTTATCTTGTCTTGTTTATTGCATCAAAAGAACTATGAAAACTACCGGATATCCTTCATAATTTAACAAATTGCATTTCTTTTCATTTTTTCGTTTTTATATTATAATAAAAATGAATTAACTGATCAAGGAAAGCGTTTATGTTTTATAGAAAAACTTTGATAATTGAAATCTTAAGATTTTCTTGTTTTTATAAAAAATAGAGATTGTTTAAGCTTTATATAAATATAATAACATAATAGTTGGCAGCTGATCATGTTTACATTGAAGTATTATTAATTCGAAAGTATTATATTGAATTACATTATATAAACAGCAAATAAATTGAACATCGTTGCTAAAATAACAAAATATAATCGAATTTTGGAATGTACAGCATTCCATAGGGAATTATATTATGATTTGATATTACTATTATTGTAACAACGATCCAACAATGTGTAATCACGAAGACGTAATTTAAATTTGTAATATTAAACTTCACAATATATTTAGTTAAAAGGAAATCGTTGGACGGTCAAATAGAATTCAGTGTATGCATGGAGACAAAGAACCATTTGGTATAGTATGGGAATACTCAAATATTCGCTGCTTTTCTCTGAATTCAGATGGCGGTACAATACTCTTTCAAGACGATTTTATTTTTAGTTTCTCATATAAAATTAAATGTATTTCTATATAAAACAAATATAGTTGATTGTTATTTTAATGGATTACAAACGAATTTATAAAATAAATCTTATCGATCAAATAGATTTAATTAAATTAAGCATTTAGTGTTGTTGCGGTCATCTAAGATATTAAAACTGGTAATGCAATTTGTTCGATTTAATGCAAATTAATTCCCGATGAGCTTGTGGGTAAAATTATCCACGCAAGTTCCAATCAGTGGGTGTACATCTCATCTAATAATTACGAAGGTGGGTCATAGTTCTCCGCTTTTCCACTAGGTCTGCATCAGTTAGGATTTAGCTATCTAATAGTTAATTACACCAATTCTAACCAGCTAACATTAATCTCCTCGAACGCGAATAACCCTAAGGGTGTCGTTGATAAAATTCTAAACTCTATTACCATTTAAAATTTGCCACATCTGTGCATGACCAAAAAAATCTAAGCTGATTCTAATTCAATATTTCAAATTGAAATTAGCTTTACTCTTGAAATGCGACACGTAGCCGCGTATTAGTCATTAATGAGAGTTCAGAAAAACAAATCTATGTGACGTCATTAATATTTAAGTCTGGATGTTTAGTCTCTGTGATCTGTGTTTAGTGAACTAATTCAAGACCACGATTGGTGTTGATTAAATTCGGCCAAGAAACATTTCAACAGCGCATACGTCATAAAAAATTCAAGAGTTGCCTCTTGAACGAATTAGAATCAAGGATGGATTCTATATCAATACGAAAGCAGTGTATCGATGTATTATGGAATCTTGGAGTATTCTCCAGTTGAATCATTATTTTTTCCATAAAAATGTAAAACAGAAATATACTCAAAACGTTATTGGTTTTCTATGCGTCATGCTGCAGGCATACAGAGCGCCATATTTATATGAACAGTATATATACTAGAGAGTGTATGACGTGTTATATACATATATCGTCATCATTCCTTTGCATTCGTAAAAACAACGAACGGATCTCTGGTTTATTTTAACTTTTGTGTATTTTCACATCCTAGTTTAATGACTTGCGGTTTTCTGGATTCTCAACAACTGGGATTATTTTTAATACCAACACATATTTCGCTCGTTCTAGTATCATTTTGGAGTGAGTGGTGTTAACTTGCGCATAAATGTTTGCTCTTTCTCAGACTCGAAAATGTTAAGATTATGAATTTGTTCTACTGCTGTCCTACAGTGTCAAGTAGGTTATTATATATGTGCCATTTCTGTTTGAGGATTATAAAACTATTTGATGTTTGTTAATACTGTGCTTGTTGTGACGACTATTAACAACATAACTACGCAAAAGGCGCACAATGTGCCTTCTGAATCTTTCAATGAATTATGATATCCATTATCACCGAAGGTAAACCCCATATGATTTCCCACATGCATTTATTCAATATTTACCTATTTCTTGAGTTTATTTAACGTAGGGATGAAGCCATGTTTAAAGTTTGTTTTTCGGCTGTTTAAACAGGGTTACCGAATCTGTATTTTTTTGTTGTTTCAGAGAGTGCGGGCGAGGATGAGGAAGAAGCGGCCCGTGGCGTTGCCGGCATCGGTCCTCTGAAACCGACGAATTTGAGGGGTGGCTTGGGTGGAGGTGATGTCTATTTGGACATGCCTCGACCTGATCCGCCCTCATCAACCACGTGTCTTCTCATTGAGAAACCCGACCACGTCGACAAGAAGGTTAAGGTGAGTTCATTATAATCTGGTTATTAAACTTCAATAGACAGCAGTTGTTATTCACTGACATCATATTTCCTATTAGATAATTGAGTAACCTTAAAATATAAACCTTTAAAATCCTCAATTTGGGTAAAAACATATAGGTAACGTTATATTTTTGTACTTAATGTGCTATTTTAAATACTTTAGTACTTCCACGGTACTCATATCTACTTAAACAAGCTTAAAGCTCAATATGAGTGTACAGTAAAACTTATCAATACAGATTAAAATCAAAAAGTGTATTTGAAAATTATTTTTGGCTTAAATTTTCCGGAAAAAATACAATTACAAAATGTTGCTTGAGTGAAAAAATTATACATGAAACACCCATCTGTTTAATTTCAAATTTAATGGTACAAATATAAATTCCAAGCGTGTTTTTACAGTGTCGTTATTGAAATTTTAATAATTTTCATGTTTTGTGTTTAGTATTCGTTGCACAAATTTCAACATAGTATACACGTTGGAGCTTTATTAATAAACGGCACACTCATTGAATACAAATTAGTTGTGGTCTCACAGTATTATAACGTCTAAAATTACTTACGATAAATATAATAATATTTTTCAGAAATACTACTAAGATTAGTAATTAATTATAGATTCATTTGGGTACGAGAACGCTACTAATATTATAGTATATGTATATAAGTTGTGGTTTATATGATGTGTTGCAATTTCCCTTTATTACATATAATAAGACGTATAAAGTTTGTAACACACTTCAAACAAGTAAATAGTTTGAGAAGTCGACTGTTCTCTAAAAGTTTATTTAGCTTTATTATTATTTTATTTCATAGCGCTCTTGTCGTCACTAAATAGCTTTGCATTTGAATAGAAATTCAAATTTTGCTTACCAACACTCTACACGACAGATTAGAATGATTTACGATTCATCTTTAGTAATGTAGTTGCACACAAATCTAATTCGAAAACTATTACAATTCTAAAACGGAGTTAGCTACTCTAACTAACTAAAGAAACATCTTGAGACTGATTTATTTGGTATTTTGGAAGTCACTTTGAGAATGCCAGTTCATTATCAATAAACATACATATATCTGATGTAAATCGATACGTATCTTGAACATTATCCGATGTTCGTTTAGATAAAAGCTCAACGATTATTACTGACGACAGGGATTATGTTACAAATAAAATCACAATCGCCCATAAACTATACTGTTATGTAATGCATGATCTTAAATATTACATAAAAATCACATCGAGATTACCGTGTTGGCAGGAATATCCGCAACAAATTTTAAATAATAGATGAGAACCTGAACAGTTTAAATAAAACAAATTGTTTGTTCCAAATATAAGACTTTTAATTCGAGTTATTTTTATTGCAGTAGTCATGAATATAAATTGATTATAGTTCAATTAAATGTTTTGATAAAACAAATATCCAAAAACACATATCCAATATTTAATAGCAGAGTTTCCTATACAAATTTCAATAACTGATAAAAAATTAAAAACATTAATTGTATATATAAATATTAATGAAACTTCTTCATAAGTAAAATCTATTTCCAATCATATTGTAATGAATAATAAAATGCATATGCATATTTTTCAGTAAAATTAATTTTGTTTGTACAGCGTACATGTAATATTATGATTGCATGTCAGTTACTTGCCAATGTTTATATTAACATGCATAACAATTAACTACGAATAAAATAATATTTTCTTCTGCTAATGTTTGAATATATGTGGCTATGTATGTATATCAAATAACAAAATATATTTTCTTGTTTTCTCTGACCCCCAACCCCACCAACCTAAACTTTGCCCTGGAGTAACTCCCTTTTCTTTTCTCGCCGAAATTTCAATTGAAACCCTTTTACTAAGTCTGTTTTTCGACAATATGTTCGCGATTTTATTGACATTGACGATTTTGTTATTGTGTAAACTCTATTTCGTTGGCAACTATCAGTGAGACCCCTAAAGACTCATTTTAACCCAAAAATAATCTCCACTCTCTCTGGCTGATTGTTGCGAATTAGAATATAAAAACAACTTAAGTTTTTGTAAAGCAAACGAATATAAATGTAATTTTTAGATAGAATTACTTTAACAAATTTTAATAAATATCAAAATATATAAATATATATAAAGTGGAAAAAGTAATATTTATGAATAACACGTGTACACTGTTTATTTAGTTTACTATAAATATAAATAGGTGGTAACAGCGTTGTAGGTTAATAGGTAAAGAATTTATGAATCAGCTTTAAGAATATGTAATCACGTAATTGAGAGTGGCCAACTTGAGATTCCTAATTCAGGAATACGGAGTACATCTTTATTGCATAATATCCGGTAGGTACCATATATGGTAGATGTGGCATATCGTATATATGAAGGTATTTCCCCAAGAGATGAAAAGTAATTTCCATTATAGCGAAGTATTTTTACGATGGGAATTCGTTCGGTGACGCAACACATCCTATATACGCAAGCACAAGCCCACTCGATCGCATGGTGCCTCAGGAAGTTTTCCAACATCCGAATATTGCGGAACGGTGGTCAAACCGGATTTTCGCGTGTTAGTTTTGTGCGCATTTCACACAAAAAGTCGAAACGAAAGAATCGCGATTTTTTTACGACATTTGTCCTTTTCGAACTTGGCCACAACGAGTTTCAAACGTTTGTTATAGTGATGATGTATCTTCCTTTGTTTTGGTTCATGATAAACGTCACAGTGTTCAAAAAGGACTATGATGCGTAAGTGTTTTTAGTATAAATTTTCCGTACTATTTCTTCAACATCACGATAAGTGCTGAATCCATCTTCTAATATAAGTTTGTCAATGTTTGTTTTTTATATAAGCCGGATGTATATTTTGATAAAGCATATGTTTACTTTTTTCACCGAAGTGTGAAAAAATAAATATGAACAACTTATTTATTTCTAGATATTTTTGCAGAAATAAATTAAGCAAATACTTTCGCAATAAATTTTAAAAAAATCATTTATCAATTTATATATTGCTCAAAATAAATGTAAATTTTTAACTAACAAATTGACATGCCCTAATACAGTTATTCTACTCTATTTAGAATTTACTCCTCTTTTAGAGGAAGAGTAGAACTTTTCTCTAAACAAGCCAAAATTAGTTTTTTGTTCTTTGACTAAAAAAAACTAAATCAAAACAGAAAGATTACAATGAGTTATATTTAATGCAAACTCAGACATCTGTTACCAATTAACAACAATTTAAATAAACGGAAGAGAAACTTTTGAAATTCTGATCATTCCATAAAGAGAATAAACTGTTTGGATATTACAAGAGTCGTATTTATTTTAGAACTTTTAGAGTAATCGGGTAGATTATTTGGTTGCTTAATACTTTTGTGCTAATTTAGAACAATTTCGAAAATATTATTGCATTGACAGATTAAACTTATATTCATTTGAATTTTGGATAATTATTTGTTAAACTGTCGATCACGTAGGTATGCGTAAACAATTACAATGCACGTCGTATAGCAAAAATGAACTTTTAATATGACGTTAATTTAATTCGTGCATGCAAAAATAAATGCGAATCGTATTTCCTTCAGCGTTCAAGTTCTATTTTAATTGAAATATGACCTTGACTCATGTGGTTTGTTCGCTTGTGTTATATATACAATTAAACTAAGAAATGAATTCAGTGTATACAAACTTTATTGGCTGTCAAAAATCATTGCCTCTTACCACGGGTTAATGAATAGAATATCACTGCTACTTTAATAGGCACACGCTCATACAATTTAATCCACACTTGGAAAGAATTATATTTAGACGGAGTCCCCTCAAAAATGACGAAATCGCTACAAATGCTGTTTTAATAGTTGCATTATATTATATAGGTATAAGCTACCTATAGAAAATTAAATATTGTTTAATGTAGTTAATATATTCTTGTATAAAACAAAAGTCTCATTTTAATTTTCGACTGCTATCCGTTGTGGGATTACGAAGATAACACTTTCGAAATGATTTAGTTATTTAGTTTCAATGAATATATTCATTTATACTGAAATATATCTTAGTTGGAAAGCACGCACATTCTTAGGTCGTTGTAACCAAAAACTAAGGAAAATTGTTATTAAAATGTTGGTATTGCATGTCAGTTGAATGCCCTGTTTTCAGTTCGTTTCCCTTTTGACATAAATAAATAATAGTTTTATTAAGTAGATATCTATGGAAGATACAACACAATATATTTTTATTTTTAAATCTTACAAACTAATAATTTATGTTGAATCAGAATACTTTATGAATAGTTTGCATAATACCATTGTATGATCAATATTCCGATGTTTCATTATTGATTATCTTAGAAGAAAATCCTCAACAAATAAGCTTTTCGTGATTTACAAATCTTGTCAAAAGAGATTCTATAAGAATTTATAAATAAGCTTATTTCACTATATTATAAATTATAGGTATATAAATGGCTGAAACATAAACGGCTTTAGATTTATTGCAACATTTCTAGGACGTTGCAATTTTAATGTCGCCATTATGTAACAAGACGTCTTGTTTCTATTGTCAACATTGCATTGAGACAACACGTCAACATGAGATGATGGTGTACCTATATTTGTATACCGTTAAAACGTGATGGCATCAACGTTCATATTTCAAGAGAATACTTGAGTTGGTACACAAGTACTTAGCATACAAAATTAATATCGAAATATACGTAATACTTTATTCCAGTTCAGTCCTTAAAAGTATAATGTGCTATACTTCGTTAAAACATATATACGAGATAACTAAATCATATTTGTTTTCCAAGAATCCATTTCATAATTAATGTTACAGCGTATGTGTGCTAGAGAGAATTATATTTTGAAATATAGATGTTCTCAGAATGAATTTAAATTTTAATTTAGTACTAAAACTAATTAAAAGTTACAAATTCAACTTTAATTTCAATCATTTTTATAGTCACTGCCTATTATTCTAATTCCTACTTAAAAAGTCAATTAATAGTTGGTGCCAAGAACAGGTGAAATATATGGCGAAATTAATTTAGTTGGTGCTATTAAATCGAATTTATCAATATGTTGTTTCAGCAGCAAACATGACATACAGGAAATTAAACATTTACTACGTATAAAAATGAGTGAATGCCGTACCTTTGTTTAACTAAGAATCGTTTAAATTTTATTAATTATATGTTTTTTGTTTATATGCCTAGTTCAGAGATATTTATTTTAATTAGATTCTGATTTTTTAGTTTACCTAAATAAATAAATATAATCACCACGTATTTTCTCTAAATTGACTCAGTAGTTGATTTGTATTCTATAAATAAATTTTATTTCTATACAATGAAAATCTTTTAACAGGAAAACGCATAAGACGAAATTCATATTAAAACATGGACATGTTTCGTAGTAAATTGCATTAGATAATATTTCAGTATTATGTTATGAGATTGTGTATAGCAAAGAAAAATATACTCAAACGTTGTCAACGTTAATGTCATAATTTCACGTTTGGGTGGACATAACGCAGGACCATATTCACGGAAATAGATACTGATTAATGTTTGTTGATTTTTGTTTGTTTTTAATGTAGAGACACAGCATACATGGAATGAATGAGGAGGAAAATGTCATCCGACCCCACCAAGAAATGGCGCAGCTCTCACTCGACGAAAAGAAGTTTCTGTTGGCAGTGGAACGAGGTGATGTGGCTTCGACAAGGCGGTAAGATATTGTCTCCTATTATCACCATAACATACAATAACTATTCGAAATATTGAACAACATTTCAGAAAATCAACAACGCAATCAAAGTTAATATTTTTAAACTCATTTTTATTTGTTTCAATACATCTTTTGCTTTTCTCTTCTTCGAATTGGAACAATGTTATTTTTCGAAGAATACACAAAAGAATGAAATATGTTCGTTTTTTTTTTTTTTTATTATTATAAATGGTTTATGAAGCGAAAAGCATGATTATTGCTGTTCTTGTTTAGAAAACAGAATAAATACTTGATCATCCATTTTGTTGTAGCATGTTACAGCGTGCGTCGGATACAGAGTACATCAACATCAATTGTGTGGATCCCCTGGGTCGCAGTGCCTTACTTATGGCCATTGATAATGAAAATTTGGAAATGGTCGAGCTTCTCATTGAGCACAAAGTCGAAACTAAGGATGCCCTTCTGCATGCGATCTCCGAGGAGTTTGTCGAGGCCGTTGAAGTGTTGCTGGACCATGAGGAAACGATTCATAAATACGACGAACCACATGTAAGTAATATGAGCATTCTATGTAAATTTATTCATGAATAACAAAGTGTATTATTATTTTCTTTATTCTTTTAAATATAAGTAGCACTCAGAAATATATTTCGCAAAATAAAAATAAATTATTAGGTATTAGATATAAAATTGATGGTTTATTTGTATTTATACTTATTTTTAAGTTATAAGAGCTTATTTGGAAATATTTGTATGGGTTTGGTGTAAATTTGAGATGTTTTTAGAGATAATTATGTGTGTGATATTTTATCATAATACATCTTTTAGTACACATGTGGCTCTATGTGAAAATTGTTTCATTATATTTCTCTGTGCGTCGCCTAATTTACATAACATGAAAGAGAACCTATTTCACACAAGGGATGCATTAGAACACCGCCATACTTGCGTTAGTTATAACATGTATATATGTTTTGGTGAATATGTATATGTTGATTTAGGCAAGCCCCACCCGGTTGACCATAACAACTAATCTAATTGGGTCGAATGAAATTCAAATTGTAAAGGTTTTTCATCAAAAATTCAAGTAACTTCCACTGATTTAATAAAATGAATCAACATTTGAATTTATTCATGAATGAGCTTTTATAATACTATAGCACTTCGCTACGTAGCATAATTTATACATTGCAAATTCGTTTTTATGTACTAACATATAGTTTTAGTATGTGTCATGCATATAAAATGTATGTGACTATTTGGATATACATAAAGTAAATCTAGGAGAAATGAACCACGTTTTATAAAATACATGTAACTTTAAATTTCCTAACATATAATTCACGAAAATACACTTTAAAAATTAAATGACACGATTCTCTAATAGAGTATTAAAGCTCCTACAATTTGCAATTAGGATATTGAATTTATGAATTTAAGTTAACAAAAATTTACATTTTACTAACCATAAATGAATATTTTAAATTATGTTGTGTGGATTTATATTTAAGAAATATCGAAATCTGTAAACCGTCAAAATACAATGTAATGATTTAGCAGTAAGGCCGACGAAATACGATATGTTTTACCTGTTAGTTGAGGAACTAATGAATCTATTGATAATATCAGTAAAACATATAATGATACTAATTACCTATGTATATGGAATGGATATGCTTTGTTAATATAATGTTTTTGTTATAGAGTTGGGAAGCACTACCTCCGGATACAGCTACATTTACCCCTGATATAACACCATTAATATTAGCAGCTCATCGCGATAATTATGAAATTATTAAAATATTATTAGATCGAGGAGCAACACTGCCAATGCCACATGATGTGCGGTAAGTTGATTTTAATAATGTTTCAAACGTATCTCAATATTTTAAAATGTGTGAGATGAATTTAAATTTTCATCCTTGTTTATATATATATATATATATATATATATATATATATATATATATATATATATATATATTTACCTAATAACAATGCGTGTTTATCTCGTTCCTCATTTTCTTATACATATGTATATAAAATAAAAACAACAACCAAAGTAACCACTCACACCATCTTAGAACCAGTTTAGACATTTATAAAAGAATAACAAAAGATATTGCGATTAATGTGAGAAAATATCAAAATGAAATAATAATAAGACACGTGTAGAAAAGCGAAAGAAGCAAAAAAAGCCCATTATTGACACAACATGGCGTACGATGCATCAGTTTTCTGACAAGTTTGCACCTTGGTATGTTTACTAATGATTCCATTCACAGACGCTCATGTAACACCTGCATTACATAAAAGAATTTACATTTTATGCCGCCAACCGAACATTTACAAAGTAACGAACAAAGCTTCTTGTGCTTATTTGTACCTCCACTCACTTATTAAATTAAATCTCTTTATGCGAATTACCATCACTAAATTACCATAGAAACAAGAATACACATTCAATTTAGGGAACGTACCATTTAACACTCCTTTGACGCATTTTCACACCAAATATCAAGTAAAAGTAAACAGTTATCTTTTTGCTTATAAATATTTAATATATTTGATAAAATTGTGCTTTCTTGGTATTCTAATTAGATTTAATACAATTCCGACTGTAATATAATGTTATCAGAACTATACATTCATACATTAATATCTATAATTCTATTGTAGATTATAATGTATGGAATTTACTTTGAAGTCTATGCTTGTTGGCAGATGTGGATGTGACGATTGTGTAACATCACGTATGGAGGATTCGTTACGTCACTCAAGGTCCCGAATAAACGCCTATCGGGCGTTAGCATCGCCCTCGCTCATCTCATTGTCGTCGAAGGACCCCATTCTCACAGCATTTGAACTCTCGTGGGAGTTACGCAGGTATGGCTACTATTTTTGCTATGTTTTGGTATCAGTGTAACAGTGTGTGGTATGTTCTTAACATCCAACCCGCACACGCCATGTGGGACATCTTCCGACCCTTGCCAGCATGACACGCAGTAATGAAATTTTTGTTCTAACTTTGATAAAGTAGATGTATATTTACATGTACTCGTGTAACGCAATGTTTATATTATTCTTTCATACTTTAATACTCTTATCCAATTTAAAATATAGCGAGACACATTTATTAATAAAACTGTAATAATATTTCATAAAAATGAATAAAATTCGTGTATTGTCTTTTAAATAAATTATTTAAAATATTGTCTACCTGACAATCTAAAGATACAAATATATTATATACGTTTAGTAATTTTTCTTTTAATTTTGGTCATTTTTTAGTAAATCTATTTTCTAATTTTTCCGTAACCTTTAAGATTAAAAATCGCATATTAAATCATAAGGATTGATTCAATAGATCAGCTGATGCTTTCAACAGTTTTTATACCACTTCATAGAAACTTTTTAGTTTTTTTACCCTTAAAAAAAGTAAAGAAAGTTTGGCTTTTAACACATCTTATTTACAGTCAGTCCATGTATTCTTAACTTTCTTTTGCTGCCAAGAGCCATCTCTTGAAGTCTGTCCATCTGTAATTGTGTTTGACGAAGGATTTATAACAGTTTCGCAGTTCAACTTAAAAGAACAAGAAGTTTAAGTTTATTATTGAAGTAATTGTGTACATAATGTCTTTTTAGTGTGAATATTTAACATATTTTAAACTATCTTCTTAGATAGTTTAGCAAAATGACTATTTGTAAAGTCAATTCTACTATAGCTTTAAACTAAAGAATAGTTTTACATTATTATACTTCCATTCTATTTATTTTATTATTTGCAACTTGTCACTGACGAAAGTACATAAATGTTATTGTAGTTTCCATATGTCGTGTTAAGTTTTGACTGGATACAAAGTTTATGATCCCCAAACTTGCAAATAACTGAAATTGTATCATATATTTCATATTTTCTTACGAGTGTCAGAACTTTTATAATAATATCCGTTATGTTTCATTTTTTTTTTAAAGGTTGAGTTTTCTGGAACACGAGTTCAAAGGTGAATACCAAGAACTCAGAAGACAGTGTCAGGATTTCGCCACAGCATTACTGGATCATACGAGAAGTTCGTATGAGCTGGAAGTGTTGTTAAATCATGATCCCACGGGACCGGCTTTCGAACATGGGGAACGCATGCATCTGAATAGGCTCAAACTTGCCATCAAACTCCGACAAAAAAAGGTTTGCAAATATTTTTTTGAATTGCCAATTAAAACGTTACGAACCATCCACATAATAACTACTTTTATATTTGCTTTACATTTATACACATATCATGAAAATTTGGTGAAACTCTGAGAATTTCTGTCGAGAGAAATATAAACTAAGCCATATTTTGCCAAATTTTAAACTTAGCTAGCATATTATTTCAAGGTTATATTTAAAATACATTCGAATTAAGGTGTGTCTCCATTTGAAATTCTAATATGTCCAAGCCAAGTGTTGTAACGTTAGATTACATCCGTACAAATTTGTATTGATTTAGTGTGCAAGGCAGCTGTGACCATTGAACGGATACAAACAAAATGTTATAAAACTTTTCAATTGGAAATATGGTATTGCGCATATCTTTTAAGTGCGCATAAATATATTCTAAGAAAATTTTCTAGAAATAAAACTACGTACTGCAAGTAAACATGTTTGTTATGATTGTATAAGACACTTTTAAAGAATCTTATTTTTTGCATATATTTTATTAGCTTAATTTTAATGTCTAAATATACCGATTTAAACGCTATAAAAAGATATTGAACAATGATTATACAAACAAAAATATATTTATATCACAAATCCTTTTCTGGTATATTGCAAATAAATTCTTAGTATGTCTGTAAATCTATAAGATGCACCTGTACATTTTTAAAAGCCCTATAATATTTTACTAACTACATTTTCAAATTCTGTTCATTGTATAAATTAAAAATTATATTCGATACACTCTAGTGAATTCAATGAATTTACAAGTATATTAAAGCAATTTAAACCTCTAAAGGACTTTACAGAATTACAAGCTTTTAGTCAGAATATACTAGTACTAGTTGTAATAGAAACTAAATTATAGTTGTCTTTCGAAAGCACCCTCAAATTTCATTCATCAAATATTCCTATTAAAATAATCCGATGGTGACACGCTCACAATAGTACACGGAATCCGGATTCTCGAGATGAACGACATTATTGACTTGATCCATTAATCAGTCCAGTTTTGGTTGGTGTATCACGACAGATCACGTAGCCTTTGGTATGGTAAAATACTTCATCCGTATCCTATGTCAAGATTCTGTGGACTAGCAAGATGTGAACCAGAAAGGAACTTCAGGTTCTAAGCCGGGTGCAGTGCCGGCGGGCATCTTTCAGGGCAGCCTTGTAATTTATACAGTGGAATTTTCAGTTCACTGTGTCACATCTTCTTAAATCATAGAGATAGGAAACCATAGAGGTGATATGATGAAATATAATTTCACTGGCGCTTTTTTACTTTTCCTCACAAATGTGTCTCATTTTTTATTATTCTGAGTACTTTTCAAGACTTCCAATATTTTTCTTATATCAGACAAACATCTACAATTCTCCATCATTAATGAAGGATTTAATTTTATATATATATATATATATATATATATATATATATATATATATATATATATATATATATATATATATATATGTAGGTATACAAAAGTTGATTTAATTAGAAAAAATATATATGTATAGCTTCTTACTTGAAGTTTACAATTTAAATTTTATTATACTAATATTTCGCAAACAGATCAAATTAAATGGCAAATTTTAATTGTAGAACAAAGCAAAAATATTATATTCTATTATAATGTGCGTTGGAAAAAGTTTGTGGTGATTTAGATTATAACCTAAACATAAATTAACCATTTCATAAAAGTTATCCACTGCAAACATGAAATGAAAATATATTATAATGGTTAAATGTGCAATGGAAAAAGTTTGCGGTAATTTAGATTATAAAATAAAAATACATTAACCATTTTCTAAAAGTTACTCACTGTATACAAGAGAGTAGACGGAGCACTGGTGCAAGCATATTTATGCAGATCTCTTATTGAGAAACTACAGTTTTATCATTACCGCAACGCACTTTTTTTTACAAAGTATATCTATACAATCTTCCTCAATTTCCAAGTTGAGTATACTTTTATATATATACCTGGTTTTAATATTAAATTATGCACTAAAGTCTTAAAATTTGATATTCTCGGTTCCACTTAAAACTTTGCTTCATTTACATACATATTATAAATTACAAACATTACTTTGCTATACTTTGATCAAATTTGATTGATAGTTCAAGATAAATTTTATTACATCCCAAAAAATTGTAAATCAAAAACAATTACATAAATAAATTAAAGAATAATGTTTTTTTTTTAAGTATAGTTGATTTTTAATAAATCTCTTCCCCTTTCTAGTTGTAATTATTTGACATTTTTCACTGAGTTTTGCTCTCTGGTTCTGTAAATTGAGTTTTTATTTAGTCCCATACGTCTTTAATAGTTTCTGCGCAGTGGCATATCGGTAGTAGTTTGATTTAAGCTAGAGGATCATTTCTACTTATTACGTTCGATGAACTGTAATTTCGCTGGAGGCAGTGATGTGTATAATGATAGTGGACGTTCGTCGATGACATCTTTTGCAGTCCAAAACAATTCCAATCCAACGGATGCTGTCTTGCTGATATACAACGCACAAGTGCATTCTCGGATTTGGCTAATTGGATAATTGAGTTTAACAGACAAGTCGCACTAGTTTCTGTGAAGTATTTCATTTGGTTCCGTAGAGAATTAGAGTATTCTTTGTGTTATTGAATTTCAATTAGATTTATTGTTATTAAATTACTAAAAGTACTCTAAATATTTTATGCCTCTGTAGGGCCAGGAGTTTGAGTAATGGTGTGGTAATCATTGAGGTTTTGAGTCGAGACAGGGACAATACCTTTTGATTAATTTATTAATTATTGTTAAAGCAGATGTACTATAAATGTTTTCAAAACTTATAGACTGAATTTCTATATTTGTCTGATTTTCAAATTACTAGATTTACTTGGTCCTGTAGTGTTGCACTTTATCTTATTTAGCATGTCATATTTCATAGTCCGATAGGCAATCGATAGCTGATTATACTATGATGGATGTCTTCGGATTATGAAGGAGATATATCATGCTTAAATATCATTGAAAACTGAATCTTGACATGATGATTTTTTCTTTTTACAATGTTTGAAACGAAATAACATCCTGCTTTCTTTTTGTTACCTATAAACTTTGACAACTATTTCAAAACTGCAATAATTAAGAAATAAAAGCTAAATTACTAAGATTTTATGGTTTTATATGCAGTTCAAAAAGATTCCCCGTCACTGGAGTAGAGTAATATAAAATTATTAATTTGTTAGTAATTTCGACGGTATTTCAAAATGTTTTAACTTTGCCAAAAGAACATTAAAATACTTGACATTAATAATTATTATAAAAATGTATTGCAACAATAATTTTCTGTAAACTAGCGATCGTTATTGAAATTAGTTTAGTGGGTTGCCTGTGTCAACTAGCGACTGGTACACTACACCTGTGAAATAGCAACCCATTTAAAGAGCATTGACCTTTGGAGAACATTGTACCCTTAATCGTAGATTGTCAGCTGAGGGGAAACCGGGTTACATGACAAAGTACAATATTGACAGAATGCATATCAACGATAAAATGGGCCATCACCTTTTTCCATCAGAAATCCGATCAATAAAATAAATAATACACATCTTCCTGATTTAAAAATGTATACCACCTTCTTATAATTGAATCGCTCCTTCACTCGATCTGTCAGAGTACTTGATTTTTTGGCCTATTACCAATTGAAGATACTCAATCCAGTTCGATCAAATTTGGTATTCCTATGATACGAGTTTCCACAATATGCATTTCAGAATTTAAAGTTGATCGAATTTATACTTCCGGACTTTCAAACATCCAAATAAAGCACAGAATTCTTGCGCAAATAATCATATGTTGAGCATCGCATGGTGGAGGTACCAGTCGACACGTATCGAGGTTAATTGTTGCTGAAATGCAACGGAACTCGAATACAGAGTACAAATTTGCCAAGTAAAATACCTCATTTTGTTCCTACAATTCGTTCCGTTAGCAATTCTGTGTCTTAACATAATTTATGCTCTGTTTCCGAGACACCGGGGCTTTGTTGTTGATTCATGTTTCTTAATATAATACAACAGAAGCTTTACCTTTAATCGATATCAAACTTGCACGATAACTTAAGTACACGGTGTACCTTAGGCACATGAAACAAGTACAACTGGATTTAGTTGCGCGTTAAACAGTAATTGTAAATTATGGATTATCTGGTACAAACAATAACTATGTAACTTGTAGATATTATATATTAGTTATTTGTGTATTTCAGTTTGTGGCACACTCGAATGTACAGCAACTGTTAGCATCTATTTGGTATGAGGGCCTGCCCGGTTTTCGACGAAAGAATATGGTGCTTCAAGGATTGGAAATCGTGCGAATAGGAATGCTGTTTCCTGTGTTCTCTTTCGGTTACATCTCCGCACCGCATTCCGTCATCGGACAAACGATGCGAAAACCTTTTATCAAGTTCATCTGTCATTCGGCTTCCTATTTCTTCTTCTTATGTAAGTTATATATTACAGTTTTGTAAAAACACATTTTCAATAGGGCTTTATATATCTACACAAATATTAATGCTTACAACAACAGCTGATAATAGCTCGAAAGATAAGCTGGCAATAATAATATGAGGGCGAATTTAAAGTGCTGCTCCGAACCGGGTTCGAAAATGTTTTAAAAGTGTTATTTTTATTGCGTCGCAACTTTGTGTAAATTGTGCCACGCTAAAAATGCATATTTTATTTAGGAATTTGGAAGATTTTACCATAATTATGTTTATAATTTATTAATTTACCGCTGTTTTAAATTATAGGTAATACTCAATTTAATAAATGATGTTTAACATGTATAGCAACTAATAAACACTTCAATTAATATATATATCAAATTAAATTAAATTTCGAATTCGTGGATTGGATTTGCACTTTAAAATTTGTTCCAAAAATATGTGTTAATTAATTTTTTTCTACAGGGACAGGCTAAGTTATTTAATATATATATATATATTAAGTTTATACGTCGTCAAGTTTCTAAACTGAGTTAATGCAGCTTGATAAATTAAATTGCATGCGATTTTATCCTATGGGAAATCATTTTGTTATTTTTGTAATATCACTTAACTTCTGCATGTGAGGTATCCGGTTTATGATGCGATTATTATATCTAATTAACATATTTCCTCAACTCTTCTTATGTTTATATATATAGTAAATACAGTTAAAATTACAAGTTACTTTCTAAAAAACAGTAATGCCAGAGTAAAATAAACTAAAACCAGGTTTTACAGAGAAAAAAGTGTGGGTCAATTCTTAATCGAGTCGACTATCCATCTTTATATAGAATAATTCAATTTACTTTTATAGTTTAATATAAATTTATATGGTTTATAGTTCAAAATGTGTGATGCCATATTTTAAAATTGAACTCCTTTTAACAGCGAAACGTCACGTTGTTTAGTTGAAATACATGAACAACCATCATTTCAAATTTGCTCCGTGTGTTACTAGCATTAAAGTTGAACAGTATTGGTGTATATTCGTGTTTTGCTGAGTGCAAGCTTGCTGCGGACAGATACATTGAAGTATAAATTGTTCTACTTCACTGGACTCGGAAGATGCATTACTATAAAATTCAATGTTAGTATTTTAATGTAAGATTCCGCTTCCAAAATAAAATACAGTGGAACTCGGTTCCTACGAATTCGGCCATAACCAAAACATAATTCTAACAAAAATATCTAGCTTTATATTTGATTTACAATAGTTACTTTCAAAATTTATCATATATGGCGCATAATTTTATGAATATAAACAAAAACATTTTTTTTTTCAAATAAAAGATGATTAAATGCCTATTAGATGAAATCAATAAAACAGACATTACAAATTTTATATTTTATCAACTATTGCTATAAATGGTTTCATACGAATAATGCATACATTATATGATTTGTGCATTTTATTTCACGAATTCTATGATTATCATAATGAAAAACCCGTACAGTTTCACGGTATTTTAAATATGATTTGTTTTCCCAAAATCGATATTTTTAAAATCATTGTAAAACGAAATATAGAACATAGTTTGAACAGTAAATTGAATTTCCAAACGTTTTCAAACAGTAAACACATCGGTTTAAAAATAGGTAATCATACAAATAATAAAAAATAATTAACACAAATATAAAATCGTTTTGTGACGCGCCACGTGTATATCAATTAACGGATATACTGTGAATTTCAACGGAAATAATGTAGCAGTCACGATTTAATCGCTGGCGTTAAATCATCTTCCGATGTGGTCCACGCGACCGGTCACTTTCCGTCTACATTTTCCGATTACCGACCGTTACGGTCATGTAAATATACGGCTACAGTGGTCCAGTACGCTCTTTGACTCGCTGTCACCCTTGTGGAACATTGTGAGCGATGGCTATGAGTTATCTGACTAGTTGTTTTTAATTTCAGACACGATTTACGTCTTTTAATGCTGCTGGTTTATGCGACTTTGTCGCTGATCTAATAGTAATGTTTGCGTATGCAAATCGCTTCAGGGATATTTTCTTTTATTCCATCAGTGAATATGATCAACTATAAACATATACATCAGTATTCATAGAATTATGAAGGTGCTTTCATAACAAATCCCTTTTAATTTCCATAGAAATAATATGTATTTAATATCAAGCCAAAAATAATCTTTGTTATTGTTATTTAAAAATAACTAAACTCGCTTTTAAATGTGTTTGATTAAACAACATTGTATGTTCATTGGGTTTAATTTGAATTTTGTTGTGTTTTGATAAAAGTGCATTTCATTTATTTAATCTGAAACCAATTATTTTCCCAGTATAATAAAAGTTGGAAGTATCTAAATGCTAAGTCTACACTTGAGAGCTCATTTGAAAAAGTGCTTTTCCTGCCAATCTCATCTCAAAGAAGTTTTAACTGGATTTGGTTATCAACTATGTAGTCATTTTACAATTTAAGCACTCAATGGAAAAAAATATAAACTTTTTTAAATTGTAAACTTTTTCGAGAGTTTTGACAACATAGAAGACAAGGGTCACATAACTTTCTGTATTTATTTACGATGCTTAAAGTTCAAATGTTACCTTGGTTCATTAGACCTTAAGAAGGCTTGCAGGAAAATAAAAGATTATTTATTTCTATCTTCAAGATAGCGTGTATGTTGAAAAGTTTTGTAATTAATGCTCCTTTCGCACGGTTTATAATTTAAGGAACAATTTCCTTAGTTTTAGTTATAAATAATAATAATTTGCTGAAAAATCATTTGGTTTTCTTTTAAATAACTAATAAACTGTTCTAAAATTTATTGAGTTATTTCGTGATACGAACACCACTGTTTTACTAAGAGATGATGGTATAAGTTTAGCTTTACCGTTACCCATTCCGGAAGTGAATAAATGAATAATGCATGGACACGAAAGTGTGCTAGTCTGGGGGTAGAAGAAGCAAGCTACTCCGGTGTGAATATTGTTTGGCCACAGTGCTAAGGGGAAAGAAAAGTTCCACCTCATTAAGGCCTCGCAAGTATTGGCTGGCATAAAATTAGCAATTAAGCCGCTAGGATATAAAAGTATATAGAATAACCCTTTTGTTATGCCTAAAAATGCATGAAAGGGGCTCAAATCTATAAATCACCAGTGTTGTGATGGTACTATTGATTATTTTCCAATTGTAATAGAACACTGGATAAAGAATGGAAATGGTTTTCAATATCCTTTTTGTTACAGACTTTTTGTAGTACTAGTTTCTGTGAACTAGTCAAGAACGTTTCACGTTTAGCTTTAGGCAAATTTAATAGCTTCATCAAAATATAAATGAGAAAGATTTACGCTATTTGATTTTAGATAAATTGAGATATCCATTTGTTTCCATAGAATTATAGGTGGTTAATTATGAAAGCACTTTTAACTTTCTACGAATATGTGTGTTTAGTGCATGATTTTTAAAAACATAGAAGTGAATTGTGAATATTTCACTCAAAACTACAATTGTGTTTTCATATATTTAAGAATGTACTCAGTAGCTGAATATATTAGGAAATTGACATCTTGCATCTTAAAGTAACTCAATATTTACTTGCTCTTATTACTGTACAACAATTTTATTTGCCTGCTACATATGAATGACTCGCCTTAAGAATCTATTCCATATAAACCGTTTCTATTTGTTCATTTATTTAGATTCATGGCTCTTAATAGGACTGTCTTGTTGTTGCTTTGACTTGTATAGATAGTAGAATAGAAAAGATAACAAATAAAATTAATTTCAGTGAAGCTAACAAAACGGATCTGTAAATATATATAATAATTTAATCTAAATGAATATGCAAGTGATAAAACAACAACTTTGGGTCATGTTTCGTTACTCTGTTCTAGTTTTGTTAATCCTGGCTTCGCAAAGGATAGAATCTGTGATCGGGGGCCTCATTTGGGGCATTACTGAACCCAAAGACGACAATTTTCCTACCAAGAGAGGAGCTCCTCCCTCATTTGTTGAATGGTTTATTTTGGCGTGGGTGACCGGTAAGTTACATATCGATTTAAATGTTTTTAAATTAGGAATAATTCATTACATTCAACATAATTGGCATTTGCCTTTTGACTTCTTTGGTAACACGTTATGACATTTTATTGAGGTAAAAAAATAAGTGTTTCTTTTGGTGCAAGAATACAATTTATAATAATATTTGTATGATTGTATATTGAGATTTTAAAATAATTTGAGTTTTATAATCCCCCAGGACTGGTCCTTCAGTGACTAATTAATTTGCAATGCCATTGTACGAATTAGCTTGTCGCCATTGTTATGAGAATTAGCATTATGCTAAAAGTAAAATGTTGAACCGTAGGTCTGATATGGAGTGAAGTGAAACAACTTTGGGATGTCGGACTGGAAGAGTACGTACATGATATGTGGAATGTCATAGACTTTGTGACAAATTCGTTGTACGTCGCCACCGTGGCGCTAAGGATAGTTTCGTATTATCAGGTGAGTTTTTTAAGCTGTCTGGAATATCACTCCCTCTGGCAATGGCAAATGTGTGCAGACAAATTTCTTTTTTGCGGTACAAAAAATTGGGGCTTTCTCCAAGCCCATGACAAATGTTGGTCGAATTAATTTTATCTTTGTTCCTTCGTTTGGTCTTATACAATGAATGATCATTTCTACTCTTTTACTGTTAAATTCCTTACAATTAATTTTTGATCAAACATTATTTACCTACTAGTATCATGATGGCAATTTTATATATACGCAGTTGTATTAGCATAAATAAAACTAAACCAAAACGTAACCAATTATTTTAATAATTGAATTAGATGCGCTAAGTGGATCTTAGAAATAAATACTTTAAGTTTGAAAGATTATTGGCTTAATGTATTTAAAGTGTACTTTAAGACTAATTAAAATATAAACTCTAAAACAATAATAGTGCTAGAATGCTAGAAAATATATACTGTCAACTTTTTATTTATTTCAACTAGAGTAAAAATAACTGTATAAATAAATTGCTTTTCTATATATATGTACATATATATATATACACACAATTCAGCAATATTCAATTTATGGCATAGAGTGAGCAATGCTATTTTGTGTTTGCAGGTACAAAACGGACCAGCCGAAGAGATTCCCAGAGTAAAGTGGGACGCCTGGGATCCCATGCTGATATCCGAAGGACTTTTTTCAGCGGCGAATATATTCAGGTAGGCAGAGAATGGCTAGAGAAAGTATATTTTGCATTTAAATAGGATACGCCGCCGCGTAGCGTCCATCGATATTTAGCTACATTTCGTGTATGTATTATTGTTATCTCTATCTATTACAATTTATTGTAAATTCATTGATTAAACCCTACACACTTTTATCTTTGCCCACATCAAGAAATCGCCTTTTTGAACGAATTAGCTTCCTAGGATTTTGTTTCCAATTTACACAAATTTGATTTAATCTTATAATAAAATTAGTCATTGCTGATACTGTCACTTTTGTAAGAGAAGGTCCTTTTATATGTGCAGAATTGAGGACATTTTTTTTTTGTACTGTACAATATTCGTAGGGTTGAATATTTTCATGGTTGACTGATAATCTCAGCACATCCATTTTCTGATCAGGGTTTAATATTTGCATAACAATGGTCTATATATCTATCAGTTTCAAACATTTTATAAAACATAACTAAAAGTACTATAGTAATATAGTTATATATATATATATATATATATATATAATATATATATATATATATATATATATATATATATATATATATATATATATATATACATTTTCCTTGGGTTGTTGATCTATAACCTCGTTTCACTGGTATTTAGAGGGGTCACGTTACACTTGCACTGCTATACAATTGGAATTCAGATTTAATGGATTTGCTTTATAATTCGTATCTGCATGTATAATGTATATTTGATTGATACAAGTTACTGATTAATGCAATGGATTACAGTAATACCCAACAGTAATCTAACCCATTTTTATAATTATATTTTGCGTTTGTAAAATTCCTATCTAAAGTACATATTTCATTTTTATTTTTTGTTTGACCATTTCTTATTAAATCGGGTATTAGAAATCTTTTTTCGTTCTTACATTTTTTTCATTCAACCATGCACATTTATCGCGGCTCGCAAGTTCAGTATATGTATCAAAGACCCGCATCGGAAACCCATAAAATAAGAAATCGCCGAACAAATATCTAACTCAACTTATTTTCGTATATAATATAATGAAAATCATGAAATCTGAAAGGAACACGCGCAAACAAAAACCGACTCTATATGTTTATCCAATAGTTCGATTTTTTCGAAGAGATTCAGTAACGGAACGTGTGAACGGCCATTTTATGGTCTTTCTGTTTTCATTTGCTCTTTCTCGCTTTTTAAACATGGCACGTGGAACATTTTCATGTGGTTTTTCAGCTTTCTTTTCACTTTGACTCCACGAAAAACATTTGTTTTCGATTCGCTTTTATTTCGTTTTCTATGATTGTAACGAGTTACAGTCATGTCGGGAATAAGATTCCAATAAACAATATATACACCCATAAAATACGTGCCATAAAAAGAAAAGAGGAAACTTATATTTCTAATTTAAAAATACGCAGAATAATATTTAGGAAATGGTTATTTTAAATTTAATTACACGTTACTTTTAGAGCAGTTTTATTTACCAAGTATGCAAAATTAATTTTGCATTTAAACAAAAATTATGGAGTCTTTTGTGTTTAAAAAATCTTACGCCTTACAAAGAAAAATAATCTCGTGTAATATATTAAATATAGGTAAATGTAAAAAAAAATCCTTTACATGCAAATAAGATTTCCCCATTATATATTTTATTGATGTTTCAAAATCCATCGTCTGGTGTGTTTCTAAAAACCTTTTGATCACAATCATCAAATAGCTCTAAGCTCTTTTCTTTGTTGCAGCTCTCTAAAACTCGTGTATATATTTTCGGTGAATCCTCATCTGGGACCACTACAAGTCTCCTTATCTCGAATGGTGATGGACATAATGAAATTCTTCTTCTTATATGTACTAGTTCTGTTCGCCTTTTCATGTGGTATGTGAAGTATTTTCTTAGGTGCTTGGCTATTTCTTTTGTTCCATAACTAACATCTTAAAATGTGTAAATTAATTTAAAAATTAACTCTTTCCTTATAAAAAATCTACTTATAAACAATCTATTCAAAGAAGATTGCGATTCTCAATGCATTTGTTATTGTAATAAATATTAGTGTGTAATTTCTTTCTATAGGTTTGAACCAGCTGCTTTGGTATTACGCTGATATGGAAAAGAAATTGTGTCATGAAAATGACGGTTTTCCAAGCAATGTGAATGCAACGAATCCAGATAACGGTGTTCGAGATCAAAATGCGTGTATAGTTTGGCGAAGATTTGCCAAGTAAGTGGGTTTGATTTTTGTCACCGTAGTCTTTTTTTTGCTTTTCTTGTCTTGTTATTTGAAGAACGGATTCGTTTCGTCGCCCCCATTGGGTAAACTCAAGAGTGATTTGTGATTTTAAACTTTCACTGAAGCAAAAAAAAACGTAGAGACCGGATTTTGTTTTTATTGATTTTCATGGATTTGTTTTCAAAGGTTAAACACACATCAATTTCACTTAAGAACATAAAACAAAAGTCCTAAGTAGTTATTTGATGCAAATAGAAATATTTAATTTATTTTATAAAATAAATTAATATACCGGAAAATTCGAAACAATTAAATATCTTTAGTGAGTTTATCAATTTTAGAAAGTGATATGAATCAGGTGAATTGTTCACAGTTAACAATAGGAGTAATTAACATTATGTCCAGTGCATGTAATTCAATTTACGTATACATCATGTATGTACTTGGGATAGTGACCATAAAATGTATTTCCGATAATATAATTCTCTTCATTATCTGATAGTTTGTTCGAGACAACCCAAACACTGTTCTGGGCTGTGTTCGGTTTGGTTGACTTGGATAGCTTCGAACTGGCGGGTATCAAAATATTCACTCGGTTCTGGGGCATGCTCATGTTCGGCACTTACTCCGTTATCAACATCGTCGTGCTGCTCAATCTGCTCATTGCTATGATGAACCACTCCTATCAATTGATCTCGGTAAGTTCAGTTTTAGATAAACACTTACGGACACGCTACCGTAAACTAGAACGCACTTTGACTAATTTGTTACGTAAATGATTCGCATTAGTTATGTGTTTGCAGTAACGACATAGTTAAGCCACGAATTCTATTAGAGGAATTTATTTCATATTTACAACAATACATTACTAATGATTTAAACAAAATATTATTGCGTTATATATAAAAATGTATACATTGAGAAAAAATTGATTTTATGACTAGCAACGAAATAATATATTTACTAAATTCAATGCGATATTAAATTTTTGTCACTATTTGATTTAATTATGAGGCATTTATCAATAGACGAAACATTGATTACGAAAAGATGTTCAAAGCCTAGAAGTGGGTTGCTCCAATATATAGTATCGCGTTCCTGTTATCACGCGAGTCTAATAAACATTATAATGATCGTGAAGCGAGGTTACCGACCTATGACCTCAGTCTTTGAAAATTGTAATAAAGCCGCGTCCGTGTATCCCGCTGACCAATATTTGTTAGCATTTCCTTTTACCTGACTTGCAGCCGACTTTTCTAATTTGATGTCGCATTTTGAAGCCACCATTTGCTAACATAACTAACCGCTATTGTACGGGTTTACCGTAATCTTTCGCCACAAGAAAATCAACAGTGAGCTTTCGTTTTATGCGTTCGAATACACATTTATTTCAAATGCGAACTACACATTACACGATGATAATATTGCGTGCGCGTGCGACTAAGTTTAATGCCAGACGCGTCAAATATGTCTTACTACTGACTATTTTTGACATAACGAGCAATTTGATTGTATATAAAAAAAATTGTTCTATATACAACTTACAAAAAAAAAGTTGTTTTACAATTTTAACGTTTATATTGTTGTACTAAATATATTTATTTTGTTGTTAATAACTTTCTATACAAAGAAACAATAGAATAAATAATTAGATTTTTAATTAAAACTACCTAAATAATATTATGTAAATACAATAATTAATACTAATATACTTTGAAATTTAATTAAAATGTCAGTAAATGTCACTACTGTTAAAGTTTGTTTTGATAAACGATCCAAGTTGACTAGTGCGTGTATTAAATTTCGCCTGACATTTCTCAAACATTATTTGATTTTAATTTCAGAGTTCCATTTTTAATATAACCAGGCACAGTTTTGTCTAATGGGTAACATGCAAAGAACTCAAGTGTACTTGGGTTGAAGTGCGCAAAGACGTTGAAACGTCTACGCGCAACTAACCACCTCTAACTCTAACTGCTGCGAATAAAATACGCCTTTTATCCTTATCTGTAGGAAAGGGCTGATGTTGAATGGAAATTTGCTCGAAGTAAATTGTGGATCAGCTTCTTCGAGGAAGGAGGAACAGTTCCGCCACCATTTAATATAATTCCTACACCAAAAAGTGTTTGGTACGTTCTACGTTGGAGCCATCGGAAATTTTGCGGACACTCACGAGCCGCCAAAAAAGAACACATGATGACTATACGGGTAAGTTACATAAAAAAGTATTTATTGTTAAATTACTTGCAGTTGTGTATAGTTCAGAATTTTAAATGACACTCAACTATGTAAATGATTAATTTTTATTAAATCGATATTGAGGTTTTTGTCTTCAACCAAATGAAAAGAATGAATAAAAATTGCATTAACTAATATTTTTTAAATTTTGTCATCATTCGTAGCGAATATTTAACTTTCAAAAAAAATATTGCAATCACATTTAAATTAATTTTATCTAGTTACATGTATAAAAATGATAATATTCGATACACTTATAATTACAAATGTGTCTATGCCATGCTTAAACTTATAGAGACATTTTAGTAACACCCTCGTTACTAATTGTGTTGTAGCGCAAGGTAAAACAAGCGAGCGAAAGAGACTTCCGTTATCAGGTGAGTTTACTCTGCAATCAGTCTTATTGGATAACGCAAAGTAATTTTTAATACCAAATTTATTAATACAGCCTTAACTTTGACGAACTTTAACAGAATAATTGTGTTTTATTTGTTCAGTTTAATTATAATACTTTGCCAATTAATCAAATATTTAAAAAGACGTGGTTTTTTTTTCTTATCTATATATGTTGATAACTATTTATATTTTCTATAGAGTATCATGCGTAATTTAGTACGTCGATACGTAACTGTGGAACAGCGTAAAGCGGAAAGTCAAGGTGTTACTGAAGATGATGTAAACGAGATAAAACAAGATATATCTGCTTTCCGGTGTGAACTTATCGAAATACTTAAGAATTCTGGGATGAACACATCTACAGCCACAGGCACTGGAACAGGTTAGTCATAAATTTTAAAATAAATTTGCACATTTTATTAATGTTATTTAAACGCTTGTTATCTGTTTTATGAAGAAATATTTTTGTTTAATATATACTCTAAAGTATGTTGTATCTAAATAACAGTTTGTTATTCATTATTTCTAGGTTCTGGGGGCAAAAAGAACAGACAAAAAGAGCGCCGATTAATGAAAGGTTTTAATATTGCACCTCAGCCATCTGGAACAAGTCAACTACCACCAGTAGCGGAATTCATAGCAGCATTGCAACACGAGCATGGTAACCATGATTTGTTTGGATCTACATTATCTGGGATATTCGGAAGCGGTCATGCGATTGTTCCAAAAAAACCTATTCACCAACATAGTACAGTATCTTCGTCTCAAGGAAGCATATGCGAAGGATCAAATTGTCATCATAGAGGATTCGGCAGGTATGGCCCATCATATGTTATGAATTATTTTCCTATTTCGAAAAATAAATATTATTATTTCATTTAATTTTTTAGATTCAACATGAAGCGTTCTTCATCTCATAAACGTCGATGGGGCACACTAATAGAAGCTGCAAAAGCAGGCCGAGTAAGTCGCTTGATTGGTCGTTCACGATCAGAAGATTCAGTGTGCAATTCACACTGTCGTGAGAATTCTCATAGTCATTCGCACAGTCATAGCAACAGCCCTGCATCAGATGAAAATGGTACTGAAAGTCCAACAGATTCTAATCCAAGTATTGAAGTTCCACCGGAAGAGACTCATCATCATGGACTAGGAGCGCTTGCAGCGTTACGAAGGAAACGTAAAAAATTTTCAGCATCAAGAAATCAAAGTCCGAATATTGTTCCTCCAAATCCAGTAGAGCATGCGATTGCTGTTTGTATAGGGAAAGCGAACAAAAAGGTAATTCTACTACTAATAAAAAGCACACAAATTAAAATGATGATAAATTTATTTTTATTATTTCAGGTATTGAAACGAGCTTCAAGTGTACCAACTCGCGTTACAGAAGTTGTCCAGATGGTGATGTCACATAAACACGAACAATCTCAATCACAGCAACAATCAATTGATTTACCAATTGTTCCTCCTCCACCGTTAACTCCCTCCACGACTGAAGAAAGTTTTGCCGCTTCACAAATGGCAACATCAGCCAACAATTCCACCTCAGGAGATGGACTTTTGAATTCATCATCCAGTACTCAGGCAACGTGTTCATCACAGACACCTGAAGAGGAATATAAACACAACGGACAAGCAAATAGTTTGTTGTCGAAAATACCAAGTATCATACCACTAAGCGGACATAATGGTGGATGGCTATGAATACATTTTTATTATTTATCAAAACCAGTATTATTTTCTACTAAAATTCATTCATTCAATATGAGAACGAATTATGAACGAATTTTTTTAATATAAGAATATAAAGTATTAAGGGGCTATGCGAGGTGAAATAACATTGATGTTATTCTACACTGAACAGCCAGATGTCATATCTTTCGCGATTAGGTTTATTGCTAATAATGCTTGGTTTTGTCGGTTTTTTAAATAGGGGACCACCACGCTTCCACTCACTTGTGCTTCGCGCGTCCTTCGGACGTCCTTAGCATTTCTCACAAACACAAGTAGATATTTAATTATTAGTTATTAACGTCAATTCAAAATTGTTTCTTTAACAAATATATATCTACGAGAATAAATCTAATATAAATCTAATTTATAACAACAAAATTAATTTCGTAGTATACTCGATAATTGTAAATACTTTGATTTTTAGGGAAAAAAATTAATATTATATAATAGCATATACATATATAAAAAAAACGACACAACTAACGAGGCCTTATGATAAAGTCACTTAAGATTAACATTATAATTAGGTATCGTTGTTGCCATATATACTGATATTGATATAACAATTGACAAATATAAATTCATTGACATTTTTTAGCTAGGCCAATAAATGTGTAGGTAATACCGTAATAGTAGTGAACTTGTACCAATGCACTATGTAAATGTAATAAAAATGGATTTATCTTGATATACATGATCGTGCTAATGGAATCAGGCGAACGACATATTCTAGTCTATTTACGACATTTTAGCTACGGCATGAATGAAAGTTTTTTGACAAAGGCTATGAAAGTTTCCGTTTTCAAACTATAGTTCCTTTTTAGAATTTTTCTAGTTAATCCATTGGTATTGGTACAGTTAAATAATGTTTAAGACTCTATCGATAGTATATTTTAAGATCAAATTCATTAATAGGCGAAGTAAATTTTAAAGTCGACCGCAGTGATTGCGGATCATTGTGTCAACAAGTTCACACATACTGCAGAATAGTATGTTGAATGTCGCATTATATTAATGTCATATTTATTATTTTATACAAAATTACAAACAAATTTATTAATTTAGATTTCATCTTTCAAACGAAGACTGTGTTAATTGTTACATCAACTTACACTTCGTCTATTGTGATTTTAAATGTTTGTTTGTATTCAGCTTGATTTACAGGTCATTTGTTTTTACACTATTTTGTTTAACTTATAATAAATACTAAATAAAACGATTGATGTTTATTGTGATCAGATCCGTCACATTATGTAAAATTCCTGGTTCTCTAGGAATAAAAAACTACATTTACTAGTAACCGATTTCACCAATACCAGTTAAAATTATTTCTCTGCTAAATAAAATACTGCAGCGTCTTGCACTTCTTATACGTAGTAGATGTAAAACCTAAAGAAATATTTATATATAATTTTAATATTTTATTAAACTTTTGAAACACTTTTAAACTAAAGCAATTTGGCATAAGTATAATTTCCTTTATCTATATGTAACCATGGCAACATAAATAAGAAATTTTAGAATTTCAATTGTAGTTTTGAATATTTCTATATTTGCTGTAAGTGCAGCAGTTTTGGAGATATTGCAGAATCCGACTAGACTAGAATAAACATTCACTTCCGGTTTAAATATTCTCTTCTAAAATAAGAGGTTTTCTTGTGAGCCATATACAAACTAAACTTACTTCTACTTCGTATAAGAGAGTAAAAAAAAGATTCACCTTACTATTATTCCAGCGAACAATGATATTAAACTTACCATTTATCATTAAAAATCCTTGAGATTTATTTTACTTTGACGATATACTTGTGACGAAGATCTTGAGTAGTGTGTTTTGTCATATCCTAGGTCCACTCTCTAGTGAGTATATAATCTTAATATTATTTATAGATAGTTTTGCATTTGTATTATGTAAAATGAATATTTAATGTTAAT
>JADQWA010000547.1:0-14795 GCA_018344505.1 Nebria ingens riversi
TAATGAATAAACATATCTGGAATGTGTTACAAATACAAATTTAAATTTATAACGCATACATAACGATATGATTTATGACAATTTGAATAAGAATAATTCCATAACTACAGGAAAAAAATGACGCTCCCCACCACAGCTTCCACTTCGTACCCACGCAACTTCTCCTCCTTTCCCTCCACAACACACAACCACCGAGATACAACAATCACAAAACGATTAACGCAACCCTTCCAACGAACAAGCGCATTTGCCATCGTTGCATCTCTGTCTCACCACCAACAAAACACCATCGCCACATCTTCGTCTATTGTTGTTTACAACATGTTTGCAGTAGCGCAACTATTGGGAACTGGGAAATATTTATCTAAATTCATAAATGTTTTTCCATATCGCTAATGTCCAAAAGCACGTAACAATTCATTGGTTTGCTTATACGACTCAGGTGATAGATCTATCCTGAATATTTGTAAATTTGTGTACTCGATAACCGAAGTGTTTGCATACGTCACTGGTGGTGTGTAAGGCGTTTGCACATGGATAGCAGAGAAATGTTTGATAGTGTATGGTTCTATTGCAGTCGTACGCATTGTCGTAGGTGAGTTATGTTGTCTTTGTTGGGCACACAGACCGCTCTGGTAATGCATACGGCAAGTATGTGTTGTGTATATACACGTATGCGCGTTCTTGTGGTATGATGATGATGATGATGATGAAGACGTCTACCGCCGGTTGCCATAGCGACAGGCTGTTTAAGGCACAGCAGGCGTTCGTTAGCAGCCGATGATCGCCCGCTGTTTACCCGGTGTGAAGGTTGCTAAGCAACACTATAAACATGCGCGCGCATCACACAATTTATAAAGCGCGCTATTTTCAATTGCTAAATATATAATATAATAATATATGTATATATATAGTTAGTAAAAATTGATTTATATATATTTAAAACTCAGAATTTATCTCTTATTTATGAATATTTATTTATAATACAATAAATGCCAAATTGAATTTGAAGACTCAATGAAGTATAAATTAATTATCGTCATAATTAAATATCTGCTTCTTTCGTTTCAATTAAAAATATTTTAAGTTATCTAAAAGAATCTAAACAATAAATTTCTCCAATTCACTTCTACCCCGTTGCTTCAAATCATTTAAGCAGGTGCTACACTATCACAATTCAAACTAAGCGGAAATCTTCATAATAATAACATCACTTAATTATAGTAAAAATATGTTAAACCATTCCTAAAATATAGCTATGTTATATTTCATTTGTCAAGGACCAAAAATTAAAAATGATAAAATATTTTTAGAGAGACTGATGCTTGCAGAATATAAATATTTCGAGTTTTCTTCTTCGATGAATATCTGTAAATAAAGGGCCTTTAAGATGTTTTTATAATTGATTTTGATAGAATGATTGAAATTTAAAAAAAAAATTAGTAATCTAGGCTCAATAACCTATACGGGATGAGGAGTGAAAAGGGAATGTGAGTTTTTGAAAAACATGATGGAGCCTTAACAGGCTGTGCACAGCGTGGAGTCCGTATTCGGTTGTTGGTTTTTAAACTCGGCAGGTGACAAAGTTTACTTCATTCTCGCGTACCTGTCGAACGAACGTGATGTGTTAATCTTTCAACGATGAAATTAAAAAATAACAATAAAAACTATTCGATTGCTTGTTTGTTTATTTGACTTTAAGGCGCAGTAGCTTTAATGGTGAGATTGTTCTTTGTAATATAAACATACTATTTAGGTAGTATATATATATATATATGATGCAACAAGAATTAATTGCCACCATAGATTATGGTAACAATCGTTTTTTTCTAAGATTGTAAATCAAAGTAGCGATTGGAAGTTAAAAAAAAATGTTCTCGCGTTACAAAATGATCTCCGCATGGACCATTATGTTAGACGTGACTAAACTGTAGGTAATTTACACGTTCGGAGTCAAGGGACATCTATATTAGAAACTATGACAATGTAAACGACAAAACATAAGTCAAAGTGGATGATTTATACGAGTGCATATAATGTGAGAACGAAACACAGATTTGTCACCTGCTGTTCGAAACTTGGATACACTCAGGGAGGAGCCTGCTGTGCGCCTAGTCGAAAAAAGGCTCAAATCTTTGTCAAACGAGGTGTGGCTTCTCTGACTGTCCTCCACGGATGATATGAATATTTAATTATCTTATAATCAGATGGTTTACATCAATGAAAAATACATAAAATATATTGTACAGACAAATCAGGAAGCTGCTTTAACCACTGTTTACCTGTGAATGGTTCTAAAAACAAACACATAGTAAACCACATCTTAATTTAAGACCGTACATCGTATCTTAGTTCACACGAACGTCATCACGTTAACTAAAACAAAATGCCACGATACATAAACAAAACACAATTCAGCCAATTTCTCTCTATATTACATTCCATCTGACGACTATATTCCCATATATCTCCACGGTGTATCTCATTTCAAGTCTTGGTTATATTTTATTCAACTCTCCATGGTTATACAGAGCTTGCTTGCTTTCTTGCTTGGCATGAGCCCCATTGCTTATCTTAACTATATATCTGTTGAACACCTACGTCTTTAGCCAGCCAGACGTATTGGTACGCGGCACACTGCAATGTTTCTTTATTTGTTTATTTACTCGCGCATGCGTCTTCATACTTACTATTATTGTAACACCGAAATGTTCCATTTACGAATGAATTTAATTGTTTTATTCACGAAATAATATCTGTCGTATTTTTAATAAACATATAAGTGTGATAGGTAAGACACAAGTGTATTAGCACCACAGCGCTTACCTATCACACGATAGACAACAAAGAATATATTTGTATTTTTTTAAAAATAATTATACAGATTCAGTTCGTTACTTAGATTAACATTTGTTAGTTTTTTTATCTTACCAATTACATTTAAAAAACGTAATTATTCTGTACCTATGTGGTAGATTATTCGACAGTAAAAGTTATTATTTGTGTGAATTCTTTTCGAAATTGGATGTTCATTTCCATACCTATAGGTAGGTAATTACAGTGTCCACAGTACTTTTGAAAATGTATTTCGTAACGCTTGTATTTTTATTTTGAACGTTTCTAGAAAACAAATAACAGGTAATTATTTTTGCTGTGTGCTTCATGTATG
The DNA here is from genome assembly GCA_018344505.1 of Nebria ingens riversi. Taxonomy (NCBI): domain Eukaryota; kingdom Metazoa; phylum Arthropoda; class Insecta; order Coleoptera; family Carabidae; genus Nebria; species Nebria ingens. Next base: position 3,170 of record JADQWA010000547.1, read on the forward strand.
TATGTATGTAGGTATAACAAATGGTCGGACTTGACAGCTGCATGCAAATTCTGCTAAATCTTATTTCTAAAGGTGCTTTAAAATGTTTACACTGTTGATTCAATTATAAATAATTAACAAAATTACTTTTACATACGTATATGTATGTACATATATGAACCGGAAATAGTCGATTGTCAAATATTTATTTACTGATTTATTTAAAATATTCTCTAAGGTATTTAATTTATTAACAAATGTCTGGTCATATTAATTATTAATTTACTTTATACGAAATTTTGTAAAAAAACATATTTTATTGCAACAATAATGGAATGGCTTAATTATTCTTGTGGTGTTGAAGTAAAATAAAATATCAAAACATTTAACGGGCCATTAAGAATTCTTAGAATTAAATGGTCTGTTAAATTTAATATTAAAATGAATTAACACGTGTTTACACTGCATCAGATATAAATATTATAAAAATATATTTTCTCTCTTCATGAATAATTAACTTTTACTTTCCGAGAATCACAATGAATTATTACAGTGTTAAAAGATGTGTTGTTTTTTTGTTTTTACTAAATTAAATAATATATTTTTAATTACCATCAAACATGTACTTTTATATTTTATAACAACGCATTTTGACCAAAAAAAAAAGCCTTAACTACAATTAAATTCAGATCTCCTCTTTATAATCTTTTTAACCAGTTACTCCAAAAACTCAAAATTATAAAGTAATGATACTAATTTTTTAGTTTACTAACTTAATTATGTATGCCTCTATAAAAACGTCGCCATTTTATCTATTATTTAACAATAAAGAAAATTAAATTTTCTTATTGCGACTGTATTACAAATTGATCCGTCTAAAAATAAAAAATAATAAAGCACAGACAATAGTGTTTAGTTTAACAATTGTCTGTTCTTTAACCAATCGAATCGTCTTCTCGCCATCGGTAACAGCCACCTGTTGACTTTTATCTGATGTTCCTTTTGCTCATATATCTTTTTATCTGTAAAGTCCATTCTAAAAGTCACTGTTTTATCTTAATTTCATTTTACTGTTTATGTATACAAAGCTGTTAAATATATAGATATATATATGTATGTATGTATTTATGAAGATAATAATTTTTAACATCTTATTAAGTACAGAAATTTGTTATCGGAATAATAGAAAAGCTTTAATTGTTTTAGTACAGAAAATTGGATAAAATGTTTAATTTGTCTTTAGGGAATTTATATAATTTTGAATTATAAACTGACGGTTTATATAATACGGGTGTTAGTCCGCATTTATTGTTTAGAAGCACATATCCTACATATATTTATATACATGTATGTAACACTCTTATAATGACCATGAAGAAGACAGCTGTTGATGGCTTCAATTGGGTAGCAATACACGTACATACATACATACATACATACATACATACATACATACATACAACAACATTTGTACATTACATTTTTAACAAAAACAATTTCATACTTATTCTTTATAAAATAAAGTGCATGATAAAAATTAAAATTCTCAGAATAAATAATTTTGTAGCAGCACTTGCTACTGTGGTCATATTAATCTTTTTATCCAATTAACTATGGCCAGAAAAGAAAAGAAAAAAAAAAGTGTCGAAGCAGCCAAAAGACAAAAATAAATAATTTACTACTCAAAAAACATAACTCATAAAAATGATGTACAAGCGGTGATAATGACCGCCATCAAAAATACACTTTTCCAAAAATTCTTTTTTTATTTTCGTCTCACATTTTATTTATTTATTTTTTGTTCAAGTGTATTTGTTTAATTCAGTACATCGTGGGCAGGTAACGTTCAGACTGTGTTGCATCGGCTCAGTAATCACTTGAGTAGCGTCACAGTCTCGGCACGTTTTTTTGAATTATTATGGTAATGTGTAAGGCGTAACTGTTTGGAAATGTAAATTGACATGAAGCAAGATGGAACATTGCTCCGAAGGTGCACGGACAAAGATGGCATGATAGTTTATTGCCATCCCAGTCTGGATAACCAATTATACGGTGTCTCCACTGACAGGTTTAATAGTAATATACACAAGTATAGCTTGTTAATATGTTAAAGGAATTGTATTAGGAACATCGAGCTATGACTGCTGCAAGCAAGGCTAAGAAAGATGGAATGATGCAGCGTACGTTTTGCCTTTGTGTGCTCTCAACGCTAACTTTAAACGGTATGAATTTTATGGTATATGTATACATACATACTTGCTTATAAACTATACTAAAATTGTGCTCAAATTGGGTGGGTGATTTGTTTTTTACTTCAAATTATTGATTCCTCAATTAAATACATGCCAAGTCCTATTTTGGACGTTATTGTGATTTTTATACCTCTCTACAGTTTTTATGTTTTCCTGTGACTTTCCAGACATTTTTCTTGTCTTGTTTAGTTACTAAATGCAACAAGCAAATTTAGTTATGTTCTTTCTTAGATTGTAGATTAAAGTATCTTTGACTACTGGAAAAGTTTCATGTTTGCCGATTAGAATAGTATATTTTTTTGAGTTACGCAGATTATTTTCTAAAATGTGCTATATACCTATATATATAAATGATTGAATATACCCAAGGCGTAATAAAATAAATATTCCTTAACATTTCCCAATTAAAAATTGATAAATGCCAAGGGTGGTTACTGATGGTTAGTAATCTGTTGCACGATACCCATATCACGCATATTCTTCCACATTTCACCTAATGGCTACAACAGATTATAATAAATGCATTTAACTGTTTTTGTATTACGCCAGGGGAATATTGTATTCGAGTGTGAAGGTTTTACAACTTAGCATTAAAGATAGTAAAACATAATTTAGCATTTGCAATAATTATTTGACCATTTGAAATGTCTTTAAATTTAATAAATTTAATTTTCTCTTAAAAATGTTAACAAATCAACTTGTCAAGCTTTTATAAGAAGATGAACAATAAATAAAATGTGGTTTTATTAATTTTGATGCTTTTGTACATTATCACATTAGAAACTAAGCAAATGTTTAGTTTCCAAGAAGACAAACGTTGCTTTTCTGACAAATAATGGCCTTAAAAGTTAAAGGTTTCACCATATGTGCACGGGCACCAGAATCAGTAAGAAATATGGGATTTGCGCAACGAAAAAAACGTTGTGCACCGCCGAGGAACGCGATGACGATTTATGTACTATGTCCCGACTCGACTGGGCGTTCCGTTGTCCGAAATTTTAACATAATTTTAATAGCCACAAAACTGCAGGACCCTCATTTTACCGCGGTTTGTTTTAATGGGTTTATAATATATCTATTTAGGGACAGGCTATTCGCTCTATAATCTATTCCAAGATGTAAGTACTAAAATTATTTCTTATCCCAAACATTCTCAAAATTAAAACTTTCATTTCGCATCTCTCTAATTCCAAAAATATAAATTCATTCTCCTCCGAAGATAGATATTCAACTTTGCTGTACATATTTGTGCCGCTCCTAATTTAAATTGGTTTCATATTATAACAGATTTTTGGATATACTTATGTTATTTCAATATTCCAAAAAGCTTTACTTAAAATACATTTATTTGTTTATTTCCATAAAGCATAGGTGCATCAAAAATACAAAGCAACAGACTATGGTTGTCTGTCTAGCGACCTTTGTGATTAGGGTTCACGAAATAACTTTCGACGGTTCCGAAAACAACTTAAACACGAATTAGTTAGGGATTTTAACGCCTGTCTACTGATATTTATACACCTTTGCCTTGTTTAATAGGATATATGTTAGATTAGATTCGTTAGGGTATTTTTGTTTTCCTGTTTAATTTTAATAGGAATTTTGTAGATTTTTGATACAATATTAAGACTTTAATACTAAAAAAAATTAAACATCGTCTATTCAATGTTCCTTTAAGTATATAAGATGCGATTTTCCGTACTTTCTTTTTATTCTATTACAAATGTGTTCTTTTGCTTTCTCTGAATCTCCACCTTTGTCTTTAAGTCATATATGTAATTAATTTATAATTAACTCATTAATCACTAAATAAAACACGCAAGATTACCTATAGGTATGATTTTTAATTTATTGAATAATATTCTCGACTATATTATTCATTTGTTAGCGATTATCTATAATCTTCAATAAGTAATTGCATATTAAATTCAATTGACAGTTATACGACGTTTTTGCGTTGGTTGCTATTTTTGCAATTTTCACTTAAGGTTCAATTTAAATTCTTTTATGAAACATAATATTTTGTACTTTATTGGTTATAAAAACGACTTTTTTTTTTTTTTTTTGGAAAAGGGTTTAATTTTAGATGTGTACAATATTTATGCTAGGAAAAAATGTTTGTTTGTTTGTACAAATATAATGGATGTGCATAGGTATATATAATTATAAAATAATGTACTCGTATGCATAAGAAATAGTTATAAAGCTATGAAAGCTATTTATGTGTGCAGCTTTAAAAGCAATAAGTAATTGAGTGGATACAGTTTGCAAAGTATTAAAGTTTAATGAATCTTAGTGATTAATTTACTAGTGAAAAATGTCCCTTATCGACACCTAATTAATTTATTCATGTAAATTAAATAAATCACAAAGATTTACGACTAAAAATAAATCTCATTTATATTAAAACGTGTCGTGTACTAAAACATGTGAAATCACATACCGGTTTTACTACAGAAAAAATAATAAAGAAGAAAATTTAGACATCGCGATATTTATTGACTATATTTTCTTGATTACTTATCAACTACATTTTAATCACTCTTATTTAAATACGACCGTATAATTTGTTCATGTTTTTATACACAACTCAGTCTATTTAAATTTGACAAACTGAATAATGTGTGTGTGTGTGTGTATCTAAAGAAAATTATTATTTATTCGCAAGCAATTCATTACTGTTTTATTTTTGCTTTCATAAATAAAATAAAATATAGGTAATACAGAAATTGATTGGTTGGACTTTTTAAAGTTTAAGTAACAATTATGTAAATTTATAAACAAGATAACCCAAAGTAACATTGAATAAATAAAGTGAAACAGTGTTTAATCTTACACAGACAGGTAGTATATAACCACTAGTAGAGTACAATAGTAAATTAGGCAGGTATACGACAAGTCAAACATAGCCAGTTAAACGTTTCATTCTTTCTGTCGAACATCAGGCACCGGACAAACCGAACACAAATTCTTTTATCTTAATTGCATTTTTACGACACAACCACACCTTGTTTACCAGGTATACCACCAACGAACATACTATACTTTTAATATTATCTAAATATTACTAAACCATTTAAAAATATATTTTACTCTGAATTTAAATTGATTTATTTCGCGCGTTTAGAACATATGCTATAATCGGTAGTCTCTCTTTCTCTCTCTCAGTTGCTATACTGTTCAAAGAAAATAGAGGAGTGGGGGGGGGGGGGATATATGCAACCCAACTAACTCCAAATATAGTTGACCAAATAAACATTGAGAGACAAGTAAAGAAATTAAAACATATCGCTGTATAGGTACATACATACATACATACATAAATGTGAATCCATTTATATAAAAGTAAAAGGTGTTTTTCTGATCGTGTTTAGTGGTGACATCTTTAGTTTAAAAATATCACCAACATAGACTGTTTCCGTTATAAGATAAAGTGTAGGTAATTTCCGAAAATTACAACAGCCATCGCGACACCAAATAACAACGTTGTTTAACAGTTAGAGAGAAATCAAACGCGATTACTAGAATGTTTAATAGATAACAGAAGAAGAAGAAGACGAAAGAAAGAAAGAAAAAAAAAGGGTTCTTCGTGTTGGACAACGTCAAACAACCCCACTAAACAAAGACAACAAACAGACACGAAACAAAAACAAAACAGAGATAGAAGTAGAAAAAAGTTTAAACATCGGCTTTCGTCGTCCATGAATCATTGAAATTCTTTCGTCTATCATCTCACTTGCTCATATTCCTTAAAAGCGATGTTCCATCCTTGTTGCGAGGGCAATAAATTATCGCTAACCAATACGGCTGGTTGAAATATTGTTTTTTTAGCTCATTAAATAAATTTTCAAACTCAATAGGTGTTTTCGACTCGTGAAAATAGTTAAACGAAACGTTTAAAAAAGAAATTAAACGAACACTTTTCTTCTTCTTCTTCTTCGTCTTCGTTCAACAAACGCGTCGCGCCCAACTTCAAAGTTGCGTGCGATGACGTCACATTATATGTTTTGTGAATATATTAAGGATAAATCAAGCTGCTTTGTTGATTTTTTGACTTACGACCTGCTTTTTTATTTGCTTTCTAATGTAACTGATACAAAATTACCAACAACAATACATGATGTATTGTTGTTTGTGTGTTTCCGGTTGCGGAAACATACTTTAAGTTCGTTATTCGCTATTTATTTTATTTTTGTTGTCTTTTGTATCCAACACTCACTTTTATAGTCGTAAAAAGTGACTTCTAGGAACTGTTAAAATTAATTTTAAAACTAACCAAAACCAGTAAATCTCCACTTGTGTTAACCAGATTAAAAACAACATAACTGTAGGTAAACCGCAACGGTTCTTAGTCCTTGTAATCTTTCCTCACCAATACCGAAAAATCAGTCCCCGACTAGTTTTCTTAACTTGGTAGTATTTTAAAGTTATCCGAACGTTGTAATCTTTAGAAAATCTCATTTTGTTAAATGTTAATTACACTATTACACTAATCTGTGATTAACATTTGGACGGCGCACTTGCAAAAAGGTTTAACTTAGGTTTACGTGGTCATCCTGTTAAAGAAACCAGTGTGCTGGATTTATTTAAACCTTTTGGATTTAAGACTCAAGTTGTCGTATTATTTTGGAAATTTATGACGTTATTATCGCTTTATTCTTCATATATACAATTATTAACAAGCTACACTGTGATTATTATAAGTCGGAAAATTATGATGCATTCGTATTTATTTATTGGTGAATCACCAAAACAATAATTTAATAGTATTTTATAAGCTTTACCGCAAGCTTTTGGCATATATGTTGTACAATCAATATAATAATTTAAACATCAATGCAACAATTAATAAAACGCAACAACAGTTATGTGCGTCTTAATTTAAATATGGTTGTCAAAAAAAAAAACAACATTTAGATCAATATTGACTTTAGAGTAAAAGCTAGACTTATTAAAATAAATATTCAATAAGAAAAAATCAAACAAACATTAATCACAAACGAAATGATTGACATGTCCAAAATAATCTCAGCATTATTAATTAATTCATAATTATCACCATTAATCAACGTACAATAAGCGTAATTATAATAGTTTTTTTTTTTTTTTTTCATTTAGAATCCTGATGTGTATACTAACTATTGCATGTTTATCATACACAGATATCTCAATAGTAAGTCGTTATGATTTGACAGCTATGTTCAACATATGCTTCTTATTAATTCAATTTATATTATAATTAGGTTTATTTTCTATTATATAAAACGTGCATCTGACAAGGATTACCTCGGGAATACTTTGTGATGTAATTTGTGCTTTCAAGTACCTAGATTTTTATTATTCATATTTGATTGTTGTTATAGTTCGAAATGAGGAATTAATTTGTTGTATTATTATGTTGTATACCTATATGAAAGATTACTTAGCATTTAAATTATTATTATTTTTTATGTGCCGTTAAGTATATTTGTTACACCCCTATATACGTAGTAGAAATGAAATTAATATGCGTAACAACAAAGATTCTCAGAATGAAGTATTCATTTTTATGATTGTGTCACCATAGTATTTTTATAGATATTCATTGGTTAGTTTTAAGAATTGATACATGGGCGCCATGCATAATTATCGTACGCAAATGAGTAATTGTATTTACGTGAAAATAGACATAACTTATTATGGCTGGTGCTTAAACGGTATTTCCAGAAATTATCACTTCAAGTTTGTATTCAAAACGGCTGAAATGATTGTTTTTCGATGCTGGGAATGTTAATTTTTTTCCTTCCAAATTTTGATTTAAGGGTGACTATAAATTATGTTTGTAATTTTCGTTACGTCTAGACAGAATAGCGACTGAATATAAAACATGTTTCTTATACGTAATTAACTACGTTATTGTTATTAACATTTCTAATTTCGGTTGCATTTCTTTTTATTATTCATCCTTTTAGCAATTTTCTTTTATCGCCATGCAAAATGGAGCTTATTCGCAATTGTTTGTTAGTACTACGGAAGTAATTGTGGTTTCCCATTACGTATATATTCTATTTGCGTATTAGATACAAAGTGACTCAAATAGTTTGAAGTTGCACTTTATGCACTTCCTACGTCAATGTATTCATCTATGATGTCGAACTTTCATCCTATTGTATGTAATTACGGGCTAATGACAAGAGGAAATAATTAATTAGTTATTGGAGGAAATGAGTAATGTGCGGCGAAGTGACGACAATAATCCATTAAAAATTCATTGATCTCGTGATTGATGACAACTCTAATTGATAATGCATTTTCGAGTTGTCTTCGCAGTAGTCCATCATATCTTGCACGTTCACCTTTTAGCATTTACTCCTCTAAAACAAACCGCCCGAGCAGGGACTTGAAACCCTGGACCCTTGGATTAAAAGTCCAATGCTCTACCGACTGAGCTACCCGGGCTCTATAACATAATTACAAAGTAATTTTTTTTTCAGTAATGATTTTAATGTTTGTATTCTAAAATTAATAATAATATGTGGAATGTTATAAATAACAACATACCCAGATTATAGGTATATATATATATATATATATATATATATATATATATATTCAGATTAATGAAATTCAAATGAATCGATCGGATATAAACACGCACATCGTTCATAAATTCATACATGCGAGATGCCATTGTCCCAGCTAAAGAACTCCATTGCACATAACTTACGGTTTACATCGATAGTTTGTGACATTTAATGCCATGCAATAACGCTGTATTGCATATAAATATTATATTGATAGCGCTTTTAAGCAACAATGCAAATTGAATAAATGTGTTTAGAAATTAAATTGACTAAGGATCTTTTTTGATTTAAGTAAATACTTTTTATGTTAAAAAGTATAAAACAACCAGACATAGGCATACATACATAAAAAACCGTCACGTAGTTCTAATAATAAACGTAATTCATGATGAAACCGAATATCTTTTGTCCAGACATAGTAAAACCGTCAAATCTAGAGAAAATAGACGTAGATGCTTTTATAGGCAGGTCCTATAGAAAATCGTAAGCATATTTAACACGATGCTTGACAAGCAGAAAGGATAAACGCAAATAAAACAGAGTTATTGAGCTGGCTCATCTTGGTTAACAATGATTATGAAGTGTGAATACAGTAGCCACTTTATATACATACGTATATGTATATTCATGCATGATGGGGCTGTGTGTATGTGATGGCTTGCGCATAAGCAATAAAACGTTACATATTATAGTGGAGGCCAGGCGCTACATGCTGCATACGGGATCATGCAAAGGATGCGCATACATGCATCGCATAACAACTCAAATATTATTCTTACTTCAATGCTTTTCAAATGTACAATTTAAATATAAGTTAAACCAAAATATTCTATATAATTCGAGTGTACACAAATATAAACTAGTTAGCAAAATCTGTTTTGTAATTCTTAGCAAGATTAAAATTAAATCAATGTCTACACAATGTTTTAATCTAACTAATAACTACATACATACTGTGCAGCGGTCATTTCCTTTACCAATTATTTGCCTTTCAACATTGATTCGACATAAATTTATCAAAGACACTCTGCATCGAAATGGAAGAGCTATTCACCTATCGCTAGTGTGTGTGTGTGTGTGTGTGTGTGTGTGGGTGTGTGGGTGTATATATAAATGATTATCTATTACTCTAGCACCGCTTGTTGTAATTGTACGGTAATTAATAAAAGAGTGCTGATCACGAAGAAACAAACCTGAAGTTGTTAACGAAATGCCAATGCTATATCGTCGTGATAAGCGTGACCTGTTATATTATATTATCAACACAATCAGATACTAGCTTTGCTTGAAGAATGTATCACCTATCATTTATTTATCGATGCTATTTTCCTTATTGATTTCACCTGTGATTACTGTAATTTTATGCAAAACAGGCTTAGTGAATCAGAAGGAATAAAGGTTATTTTTTTATTATCATACAGTAATTTATTATTGTGATTTTAATCACACATCAACGAAAACAAGTTTAATTGAACTTCATTTTATTTTAAATTGCAAACACCGTTAAATAAATTGAACACATGTTTCAATTATACATTAGTAGGATGACGTCACTACTGCATATTAAATTAAGAAAAATCTCTTGTCTGCACGTAAAACGAATTATATAGTAGCCAGTTAAAATTTAATATTTAAAAAAAGAAGCCAAAAACTGTTAGGATGCATCATGGCCCTCACGTTGCAATCGTAATTTATCACTATTGTTGGCTATTGTTAACGATTTAAGTCCAGTGCATACAAATGCAGACCTCACATGGTCGCGCATTGGAGGAACCAGCCAAAATGTCGACATTTCTTTATTACCGGCTAATAAGGACGCGCGCCGTATACTCATACGCATGTTAATAACATGTTCGAGCACCCTGCGATGGTGCATCCACAACTACATATACCTGGAAGAGAAACGAATAAACCAGAGGATATATTGAAATACATGTGCAACCTCCTACGTTGTTTACGATCTACATGTTGTCTGGAATGGGTAATTTTTCGTGGATGGTTTGGTACTGGTGTGTGAGGTGTTTTTCGATGAAGATATAATGAATTATATTGTCAAAATATGAACGTGTTTCGTTTATTAGGTATAGACACTATACTTATTACTTATAGGACGTATGTTTTTATAAATTAATATTTAAATTACTAGCGAAAATATATGTATATATATGTTAACAACAATTGTAGGTATAATAAATTGCGTCTTCTTTAAAAGAAATGCAGATATAACATTTGCAGCAAAAATGAGAGAATTTGATTGTATCAGGAAAAGATAACGTAACAATATTTGTCGCACACCTGCGATAGGTGCATATTAGGTTACATTTCTGTTTCCTTGATACTTCTGGCTGGCAGCCAGAACGGTGTACTCGGTTATCTCTGCTTTCCTTTATCATTTACCTGATAAAGGAAAGCGCCATCTCGTCTATCGATTTATAAGTTTACGTATAGGTACCTACTAGCTAAGTCCAGTGCAGGACACTACCTATAGATCTTTGTAGCAAACTACTATAAATATTATTTGAAAACCTATAAATTTCTATAGTTTGTTTTACGTATACCTATTGGTAATGTATTCGTTGTTCATAAATATATAAGTTATGTCAGTCAGTCAATGTTCACAGCTAAATGTGTACAAAGTAGAAATTTTATGGTGTGTAAATTTTGTGAAACGATTTTATGGTACATACAGATTTGTCATGGTCTCATGTGTCACACCTTTAGTTCTGTTATCATCACAAACAAATCAACCATAAATCTACCCATCACAAACTTGCTAAAGTATATTCAACTGATTTTATAAATATATATATATATATATATATATATATATAT